>JAAGNO010013579.1:97779-129819 GCA_033439905.1 Ceryle rudis | reverse complement strand
AACATGAGGAGGAACTTCTTTACTGTAAGGGTCACGGAGCACTGGAATGGGCTCCCCAGAGAGGTTGTGGAGTCTCCTCCTTTGGAGATTTTCAATACCCGCCTGGCTGCGTTCCTGTGTGACCTGTGCTGGATTACATGGTCCTGCTCTGGCAGGGGGGTTGGACTTGAAGATCTCCAGGGTCCCTTCCAACTCCTGACATGCTGTGATATTACTGCCAAGCATCCCAGCTGGTGACTTCCTGGAAATGAAAGTATTTATGCAGATGGGGTGCTCTCTCTCATCAGCACCCCACTACCACTATTTCCCAGGTGCCATATGAAATAAAAGACTATGGGAAGACTGGGTACTGTGATGGCTAATGGTTGGACTTGATGATCCTAGAAGTCCTTTCCAACCATAATAATTCTATGACTCAATGATTCTATATGGGAAGCTGAAAGAATTTTTGCTATCTTTGTTTCTGCACCTGACAGCCAAACCAAGGCTCTGACAAATTTTTTTTTTTTTTTTATTTCTTAAATTTGCTATTTGAAGGAGAACAGATTACATTTAAAATTCTCAGAAAACTAATTATTTATTTAAAGAGCAAATGAAATTGTTTTGGGAAATGTAATTCATCCCTATCAGATGCTAACACCTGCTTTAATATAAAAGCTCCACTTACTACTGACAGGTGTATAATAAATAAAAGTTGCAAAGAATTGGGAGCACCTTGTCATCAACATTGTGCAGCTTCTGCCGTGACCAGACATTCATATGGATTCAGTAAGCTTTAAGCTAATAAAATGCAGCAAGTGTTTACATTTTATCATTACAGGGATCAAGTTTAAAAGGATTTCTAATTAGCACTTTTGTTAGTTAACAATATGGGTGAGCAGTAATTCCAATCAGCCAAATTCCTTAATTCACATTAACAGCAGTCAGAATGAAAAAGCAGGCCTTTTTCTATCTCCATCTCATTATTTCAGGCAGAGAAAAACATTTAGTGTGATGGGGCTGCAAATTGCTGAGGGCTATCAGTGGCAAGGTACGCTAGTTAGCTAAAATCTGGCCATGCTCCCGAATTATTGACCTGCCTGTGTTTTCAGATCATGCCCATCCTTAAAGCTTAATTTGTATCTAGTGATTTTTAAGAGAGGTACTAGGCAGCATTTGAAAATAATGTGGAGATATTTATGATAAACAGCTTAGCTCAGCAGTTCAGCCCAATGTACTGGCTGTGGTGTCTAAAACCTAATCCTCTTCTACACGGATATGTGCAGAGGACACAAACATCATAAAGTCATCGTGGCTGTCTGTCACTAGGTAGGACAAAGTAAGACTGAGAGCAAAAGGAGAGAAAGCAAAATTTCTTAGCTTTCTTTAAAATACATGTTAAATGCCCACAGAAAGTGTTTTCTGGTGAACGCTTCTTCTTCCATTTGCCTTGAATTATCTTTGCTCCATTATCCCACAAAATCCTATAATGACTAAGCAATAACAATTTAAAGAAAGCACTAATTAACTAGTTATTTTTACTGCAAACTCCCATCTGTAAACCCTGAGTGCCATTCCTACCAGTGTGGGTCAATGAAGTGCAACTTGTCTCGTTTCCTCTTATTGCAAAAGGATGACATTTGCAAGTTTTATTTGAAGGATTTTGCAACACCAACTATTGCTTTCCAGAACAGAAAATTAATGAGCTGAAGTTGAAAGGCTGTCTTCTGGTCTAATGATGTTTAGACAACACTGGGAAGACAGATCTATTCCACCATGAAGTGTGAGAGTTTGGGTGTAATAAAAGGCTACTCTGAAACTGAATCATTCCTGGGGTAGTTTTCATTTCAGAGGTGATGGAATTGTATTTCAGAGACCATAGTGTAGCTTTTGCACAAAGGTTCAATCAGCACTTTATGTTCCTTTTTAGAGCTTACTACTTGGGATTCCAAGCCGGTGCAAATATATCACTGTTATTTTGGGGCAGTAAGCTAGCTGTGGGAAAAGCTGATCAGTTCTGAAGCAAGGAAAATATTGACTACTAAAGCTCAACACTTACCTCATTCAGACCTTGCCATCAGAGTTCAAGTAATTCTAGATGCTTCAAACAACAGGCCGAGGCCCAGATCTGTAGGCAGTTAGCTCCCCAGATACCTTGAATGATCTGAGTTTATGTACCTGGCTCACGCACCTTTGGCAACACATCCTGGATCACTGGAGGTATATTGATGTCTAATTAGAGGGCTGTCTAATAGGGCAAAACAGGGCAGACTGATCTGGCTTACCTTTCTTTTCTGCCCAGAATGAGTTGATTAGCAATGCATAGTAGATACGATTGGCAGTACTTCTTCTCATCCAGTGGTTCTAGTAGATTTTAATGAAACATTAGTCAGTTAATCCAATACTCATACTAGGATGCTGTTCAAATCAGAGACTTGGAGATACTTGCTGCCAAGCACAGTGGAGTTCCCTATGGAAAGCACTATCCCTTTTGCTTTTCAGAAATATGTCAAAATGATGGAAAGCTTCACAGTGCTGTAAACCAAATTCTTTGCCCAAGTGTTCATGAGAAAGGACTGTTGACGTCCTTTGGGAGGTATTCCTCAAGGATGTCCTTTGGCCTTTGGGAGTCATTGCTGGAAGGTGCATTCATGCCATCATTGATTATTTCATCAGCTAGCCAGGAACAGTTGTGGTTTTCTGAAGGAATGGGTACACTCCTGTTCCTGATGTTTAGCTATGGAGGTGATGTGAAGGCAAGGAGAGAAAAAAGGAAGGACAGAGCTCAGAACCCTAGGACACACTGCATCACTGCTGCTACACACAAACAAGCAGTCTGTGCAGTTTTAAGTGTGATGAAGGGCAAGAAGGCACTAAAGGCAGGTGTTTGAAGCTGGAAGAAAATAATTCCAGTTCTTTCCATGCAAATATATTGCTGTTGTGGCATGGTACCGATAGGGTATGACAATATTACCACTAGAGACTGTGCTATGTGTTTAATGTCTTTTTAAACTGAGATACCTTGACCCATTTGTTTGCCCATCCTCCTATGCTGGGCTCTAGACTTCCACTTACATATCTGGAATTTAAAGAATTGTTGAAGAGAGGAAACATTATGTGCAGTCTTTCATCCATTTGTTATCCTCAGGTCAGTGAGGAAAGAGAATATTTTAATCGAGTTTTGAAAGGCTCCTGACCTAGACTGGAGGCCCTGGAAATAATTTGCATTAGAGTTTTTAAAAGAACAGCTTATCAGTCTGATAAAGATCAAGCTGGGGATGTCTTGCCCAGCTGCTCTCTAGGGTATTTATGAGGATCTGATGATGTGTGCTTCAAAAAGCCTGTGGGCTGGTTTGTTGGGTTTTTTTTTTCAAAGAACATAAGACACTTCTCTACAGTGGTATGTCTAAAACATAATTTGAAGAAAGATAGAATAAGACGGTACAAAGCTAGTTGTCATGTTAAATATCCATATTTTCACTGTGGTTCTGTATGCATTTGAAAAGCTGGACCTGCCATACTCAGGCGAGATTCTTGAGTTTCTTCTACACATTGAAAAGGCAAGACTGTTCTCTTCTAGGCTGTAAGGACTTTGTAAGAGAAGTATAATCATAGAAATGGAAACATCAGTGTGGGAGACCAAAGCCTTTCCTAGGTAGACTAGATAACTGGGCTCCTTCATGGAAGAAAATAGATGTGTCAAGGAGTTATTCCCTGTGCTACCCCTCCAACTGTGCTTCAGATGAAGGCCACCCACCTGGACCAGAAACTGTGGGATGGGAGAGTGCATGCTGAACCATGAAACTATATTTCCTGTGTGATCATTTGGTTGTTTCAAACTCACACTTGCGATCTAGAGCTCTGGAAAACACCCAGAATTATTCCAATATTCTGCCAAATCTGATGAAAGGAAGGCTTGTTACCACTTGAAGTTTGTAGTATCTACCTCGATTATTGGCTAGGTGGCAGCAGAGGTTACTTATGTATTAATACACATGTGCACTACTTACTATACCAGTTTGAAATTTCAGCTCATTGTACTGGTGAAAAAGTTCCTATTATCTATAGCAATGTATAGATGTATAGTTCCTATACATCTGCTCATCCCTATGCTACTGCTGCTGTGTGGTCTCTTACCTCAAGCGAAAGAGCAATTCTCATAAGGACATCTTAGATGTAGATAGTACATGCTATCTTACTATCTACGTGCTTCCTTCACATTCACGGGATGCAAAACCATACACCATTCCCTTGGCCCCTTTTAAGAATAAAGTTCTGATAAATGTTATACAGGTCAACCAAATATCTACTGCTCTGGAACAGTGAAAGCCTGTTTTCTCTCAACTCTGCAGTAGACTCCCGATTTAGGTATTTCGAGGGACTATGCTACTCATTTTCTACAGTAGTGGGTTTGGGCAGAATATGGGCTGCAGTTTTCTGGCATGATGGTTAATCCTCTTCACGGTGTCACTGGCGAGCAGGAATAGCTGTGCCAGCACCAGGACTTTATGCCCACTCAGGGAATGTCATTCAAGATGGTGGTTTGACTCCTCCCAGCAGAACCAAGAATGCCAAAGTGTCCTGGTTTGAGTGAGAACAGAACTCATACCTTTCAGTGAGTTCACTTTTCAGCTCAGTTCTTTCTGTCACTGCACTTTCTGAAGTTAGTAGCATGTTTTCTCAGGCAGTGTTTGCTTCTAGCAGTGATAATGCTCCATGTTTAGAGCTAGTATCAAATATTGGTGTGCAGAACAAGGCCACTGCTGGAGCTTGTGTACCATGTTGGGGGTACAGAAAGTAAAAGGCCACACCTGCAGGGAGGAGCAGACAGGACAGGTGACCCTAAACTGTCCAGCGAGGGATTCCGTACCATATACATCAGATTCAGTGTAAAGCTGAGGGATCAGGAGGGTCTCACCTCCCATTGCCCTCTTGGCCCGCTTTGCCAGCTTTGCTCAGCTTGGCTTGGGTCCTCTTCTGGTTTCTTCCTCGGAGCATCCGAGGAGGACTCTGTCTGTTCTGCCTTCAATCCCAATCTGTGTGTTCCTGAATATGGCACCAGAATCCAGCCCCCGAACACAGCTTCTGTCTGCTGCGGGGCCCAGTCTGGGACTCTCCTGGTGCCTGCTCCACAGCATCAGTGGTGGTGGTGATGTAACTGCCATTGAAGGGGGTTGGGTTCGATACTGGTTTTGTGTATATTTGTATATAATACATTTTAATTATTATTATCATTAAAGCTGTTCTGGTTTCCTTTTCTAATTGAGAAGTCTCTCTCCTTTATTCCCTTTCTCCTCCCCTTTGGGGAGGGAGAGGGGTTAACAGAGAGTGTCTGTTATAGATCCAAGGGGCTGCCCTGGCCCTAAACCGTGACACAAGGAAAATGGTTGTTTAGAGTCTGCATGAAGGACCACTGCAGACTGAGCTTGTACAAGCACTGCAATGCAGCACTGGTCTCCAGCCCACCAGATGCTAATAGGGTAGGGGTAAGACAGCCCAGCCTGGGCCAAACATCTTTTTGAGAATCAAGAAACGTGCTGATCCTACCACTGAGTCAGAGACTGACAGAATGATTTGGTTTTGGGCCTGCAAACAGGAATTGATGCAGCTGATGAGAATATGCAACCCTCGTCTCCTTCAGAGAAGGAAAATGCAGAAAGGAAACAGAGAGGTTTCCTGGGGCCTCAGGGAATGGACACATTGATGGGAAACTTGAGGCCTGGAGGTGCTGATTTACAT
Source organism: Ceryle rudis (assembly GCA_033439905.1). NCBI lineage: Eukaryota > Metazoa > Chordata > Aves > Coraciiformes > Cerylidae > Ceryle > Ceryle rudis. Next base: position 124,101 of record JAAGNO010013579.1, on the reverse strand, counting down.
CCTTCAGCTCCTCTTCCTCAGCCTGGTGTTTGCTGCGCCCTATGGAGCCCTCTGACGTAGCTGAAGCTGGTGCCCCTCTGCAGTGGCAGCTGCCTTCAGCGCCACTGCTTTCTTTGCCTTACCACCTGTTGGTAGATGCACTCTCACTTGCAGCCTCGAGCCCAGGGAGATTAGACCCATTCATATCTGAAATGACTGGTGGGAGAGAGCAAACTGTTAGAATGGCTCAACCCCCTCAGTGCTGCTTCCCCATGGATCCCTGTCCCCCATGAGCAGCTGCCCCCCCACACCCCTGAAGCCCCTTGGAGCAGCTGCTGTCCGTCTGGCTGCCCTGGCCTCCTTGTCAGCTGTTTGATGTCACACATCAATCTTCCATCTTTCCTGCAAATCTCTGATGATCGAGTTTCACATTTCCAGGACTCCGTCCGTAAAGCCCCTTTCACTGGTATAATTAGTAATTAGAGGAAAAATCTTAGCAAACTCCTCTTGGCATAAACAGACACTCAATCCCCATCTGTCAGGTCAGGAAATTCACGTTAGGGCAAAGGCCCAATACAGATTTCTCTACTGAGGTGAGTGACCGCACACGCTCTGAGCTACTTAATTAACCTGGCCACATGACAGCGAGTGAGAGCTGTTTATAAGTGACCACTTCGATTATAAACTATTTCCAGTGTTTTGAAAGTCAGCGTGTCTTTTCTGCAAGGAGCCCCTATGGGCTTTAAAAGAAATGGGATTTCTCAGCGATGCTCTGCAACCCTTAGTAAGGAGATGGGGAGGTCATTCGTGACTGGTGTTCAAGTCCATGGCCTTTCACAGAGCTGTACTGCTCAGGTGACACCATTCAGTGGAGTCATGCTATCATTCAACCGTGACAGGTGAGCCAGACTGAGGACTGGACTTCTCCAGTACAACAAACAAACGCATGATGATATGCAGTGGGCGAAACTGAAGGCAGACTGGTTTGTACTGGAAACAAGGCCCTGCATATTTAATGTGGAACACAGCTAAAGGCAGGGGACATCAAGTGTTGTGATGAACGCCCTTCTCTGGTAAGCTTCCAGACGAGATTGTATGTTTTTTCCTTCTGTAAGCTTATCCTGAAGATAAGCTAATTTAGGAAAGTCCTGTGCCATGTGTTATGCAGGAGGCTGGAGCAGATTATTACAATGGCTTCTTCTGGCTTTATTGTCTGTAATAGAAGCAAACGATGCCAGCCAGGCCCTGCCTAATCCGTAACTTGGGCTCCATGCATTGTTTCCTACAGCACATCCTCTGGTCTTGTTTGGCTCCTCTTAACTTTTTTCCCCATTCTGCAGAGGAGAAAATTCATATATGACTGAGGATCAAACTTTTGGCCCTTCTGTAATTATCTGAGGGAAAGCCAGAGCTTGTGCAGCTGGGCAAAAGATCAGCAGTGGTTAAGCTCAGAAACTCTTTTCTGGGGTTTCTGTTTCATTTATAGGTGTTGATGCAACCAAAACAGAGATAAACAAGCCAAGCCTGTGGCTGCGTTCTACTCCTGGAGTTGGGCAGACTATAAATACAAAATGCCAGCACCACAACCAAGGCAATTCTTTTGTGCCTGAAGTTTCACGTTGCTCTGTAACCCAGTCCTTCCTGGTCTCTCTGGAAGGAAAGCAATCTCTTTCTAGGTTGCTGGGGCAAATTAGACATATCAGCACATGGTTGTTTCAGGTATGGGCAGGGAGGTTGGGCTTGCTTGAGCTATACTCAGATAAGAAGCCAGAACTAAATGGGAACTGGAAAATATGATCTGATTCTTCAGGCAGTATTTAACTGGAAAGTACTCAGGCCACTGTATAGCTTAAAAGGAGCTATGTCTAGGAGCTTGAGAGGGACGGGGTGAACCACAGCTACCGGAGTGGGAAAGGAGGAGTTTCTGGAGAAGCAGAGAACTCCTGAAAGCTATATGAGATGTTTCTTGTCATAAGGCATTTTCTCTGCAGGATTCTATGTGTAGCTGAAGAAAGGCGCAGCCGATTATTTTTTTCTTGGAACCATTTCCAGATATGCTGAACATTGTGTCTTAGGGTACTTAAAATCAAACTGGACATTGAGTTCACTGTTAGATAAAAAAATATAAATTAATACAACATCACAGAAGAAATTGTAAGAAAAACAAAGTGAAATTCTTACAGTAGCATAATCTCATACTTTTGACCTGATGCATGCCTCACAATGCTGACCTTATTTTAAACAGCTTAAAAGTCTTTGACCTTAACAGGTTAATAGTATTCTCTTAAAATATTTTTTTGAGTTATGTTCCTAGGTCTCAAAGAGGAAAGGTGAACTCAAGGAAAAATAAACCAGTCATGTGGGAACACACTGACATCCTTAACTCCACAACTGATAACTCAAGATCACTTTCAGCAGCCCCTGTCACTTGAGCTAACAGGAATAACTGGTAACAGCAGAGGTTTGCTGTGTGGTAGGTGAATGAACATTAAAAAGTGATGAGATCATACAAATCATACTACCACATATTATTGGCTTTCAGAAAGACTCTGTGGCAGGGGAGGAGTGGTGAGATGTGGGGACCGTGATCAAAGGGGATCCCTTCTGCCAGCTCCAAATAAGCTGTTATCCTTGTGCCACATCTCTGTTCCCCGGTCCTTGCTGCAGTTCTGTCTTTTCCCCATCCTCATATAGAATCATAGAATGGTAGAGGTTGGAAGGGACCTCTGGAGATCATCAAGTCCAACACCCTTGCCAGAGCAGGATCACCCAGGGCAGGCCACACAGGAACAGATCCCGGTGGGTTTTGTAGGTTGCTAGAGAAGGAGACTCCACAACCTCTCCAGGAGACAGCAAAAAAGTTTTTCCTCATGTTGAGGTGGAACTTCCTGTGTTCCAGTTTGTGACCATTGACCCTCATCCTATCCCAGGGCACCACTGAAAAGAGCCTGGCCCCTTCTACTTGACACCCACCCTGCAGAGATTTGTAATAATTGATAAGATCCCCTCTAGGTTTTCTCCAGACTGAACAGCCCCAGGTCTCAGCCTTTCCTCATAAGAGATGTTCCAGTCCCTTCATCATCCTTGTAGCCTCCCTTGGACTCTCTTTAGTATTTCCCTGTCCCTCTTGAACTGGGGAGACCAGAACTGGACACAATAGTCCAGATATGCCTGTTGTAGTTCAATCCCGTCTCCACATTCCTGCCCCAGTTTCTTGGCTCAGCTTGTTCCTGACTCCCTTCTCTGATTTGTGTCACCAGCACTGACTAGATCCCTATTCATATTTCTCTGTCACTCTGAGTTTATAGTAATTTTTCCCTACCTGCATTTTTTGCAATCTCTGTTGCTCTGTACCACTCTGGCTTCTCAGACTCTTTATTCACCCTTGACATTCACCCTGTTTTCTGTCTTCAGTGCACTCTGCTCCCTCTCTAGCCTCTGGGTTTAGCTAGAGCAATTCTTTACCTTGAACACAAGTCCCTCTAGAACTGACCTCTCTCCTGCCACACCTCTTCATCTGACAGGTTTCCAATATAGCTTGTGGCTCCAGCCTTCTCCCCAAGCTGAGTCTTTCCTCACATTCCTTCTCTTTTCTTCTGAATGTAGCCTCAGATCCCTGCCCTGAGAATTTTCCAGATGACTCCTGTTTGCAATTTTTATGCTTCAGTTAATTTCCTGCTCTGTATCAACTGTTTTTTATTCCTTCCCTCTCCTCTCCACATCCATTTCCAGTCAGTAGGTTCCCTCCACTATGTTTTCTGAGCACTAGTTGCAGATCAGCACAATCCTGAAGGAGTCTGTTCTACCACTATTAACTTTAACTCCAGGAACAGTGTCTATAAAAGCAACCTACTTGACTTCTTATGCATACAGAGCATGCACAAAATCTTTGGTGACCTCACCTGCACAGCTTTGACCTGTGCATATCAAAATGTGACCTTTCCAACTTGGCCAGGTTTTGATAGTTTTTACAAGGAGACTTTCATTTTTCATTCTTTTTACATTGACTTTTATAAATGTCTTATCATGAATGACGAGGGCAGGCTGGGGACAAACAAGGAGAGAAGAAGCCAAAGCGAGTGGATACTTGAAAAGGGAGAAGTCTATGCCAAAGGTGGCCTGGGCTTCATCAAAAGAAGTGTGGCTAACAGATTGAGAGAGGTGATCTGCTCTGGTGAGATCTTCCCTGGAGTACTGTGTCCAGTTCTGGAGCCTCCAGTACAAGAAGGACATGGACCTGATGGAGCAGGTCCAGAGAAGGGCCAGAAGAATGAGCAGAGGGCTGGAACAGTTCTCCTATGAGAACAGGCTGAGGGAGTTGGGATGTTCAGCCTGGAGAAGAGAAGGCTCCAGGGAGACCTTATAACAGCCTTCCAGTACCTGAAGGGGGCCAACAAGAAAGCTGTGGAGGGCTTGGTCACAAGGGCATGTAGCGATAGGACAAGAGGTAATGGTTTTAAACTAGACAAGGGTAGATTTAGATTGGATGTAAGGAAGAAGTTCTTTACAATGAGAGTGGTGGAGCACTGGAACAAGTTGCCCAGGGAGGTGGTAGAGGCCCCATCCCTGGGGGCATTCAAGGTCAGGCTTAATGGGGATCTGAGCAACCTGATCTAGTTGAGGATGTCCCTGCTCACTGCAGAGGGGTTGGATTAGATGACCTTTAGAGGTCCCTTCCAACACAAACCGTTTTATGATTCTATGATTCCTTTATCAGTGGTTGCAGTAAAACTTTAACTACGTGTGGCTGTTATAGTACTCTCTTTACCCATCTGCTTGTCTTGTCTTCTACTTCATTCATTCCCTTCTCTAATTCCTGGTCCCCAGCATTTTTATTCTTCAGTTCTGCACCTATTTCAACTCCTAGTCTATCTCTTTATACTCCTTTTGCACCTCATTTTGTTTTCCTTTCCTACTCTACTTCTTCATTATCTCCTAAATCTCTTCTCTTGGTTCCTTTTCCCTCATGTCATAATTTTCTTCCCTCTCAGTCTGCTTAAAGGAATAATTCTGTCTATGAAATAAAACCAAACCAAACCAAACCAACAACCACACAAACCAAAACACAAAGAAGAACAAAAACAAAACCAAAAAAAACCCAAAAGCCAAGAACAATATTTGTAAGGCCAGATGTCTGGACATCAGCTTTCACTTGTACACTTATTTTTGGTCATACACAAAATGTGCCCAGCTGTTGCACTAAGCCCTTTAAGCAATGAACAAATCCCTGCTCTGCCTGCTCTGAATATATTTGTGCCTAGAACCCCATCTGGAATTGCTCATCTCTTCTCAGGTCCTCTTAAACTGCTTCTGGGTCTGAATGAAGAAATGATTTTATAAAGAATATTTTGAGATAATACGAGCAAATCTCATCATCTTAGTTGGAAGTCTCAACTGACACTATGTTTTCCACTGTGAAAGCAGGGTGTGTTTCCCCTTCAGTGTTGTCTGTCCTCTCTATCTATCCCTCCCTTGCTTCATTTCCATTCCTCTATATGTTATTGCTGCGCTGAGAATTTGTTGGAGAATGTCTGGTTTGTCTGTGTTTGAAAGCCCCAGGCTGCTTACTGATAACACCTGTCCAACCAGTTAGAGAGGGTGTAGATCTAATGGGGACTGTGAAGGGAGGCAGAGGCAGCTCTCTCCATTCAGCATGACACTGAGGGTTAATAGAAGGAAAATATTGATGTTTTATTAAATTACTCCTATAGGTCAGATCATATAACATGCCCAAGATCTAAACAATGATCCTGTTCTGGAGGAATGTGAGGTTCAGACTGATGAGATAAACCGTTTGCTGGAATATCTCTCTGAGTTCACTAAATTGCTTCCCTTATTTAATTACAAATTAATTGAAAACACTCCTTGCCCAGCGGAACAATACTTAAAACCTGATTTGTTGATAGTATCCTAATCCTCCTTAATATTCCCATAGACTCTCCCATGATTATGTCATCAATTTTACACTTTTTTAGACTTTGGCAAAACTTTTTATGCAGGACTCATTAACATAAGTAAGAGAAATAGCTGCAGCCCTGGGGTACACAAAGCCTTATTAATCCCAGCCAGGATGATGCCGGTTTAAATAAGTGGCACGCTTGCAACTGATGTAAATTTGGTAGAAAAGATGCTACCAGAGTTCAGAATGGAAAGATGTAGATCTGTTAGCAGAAAGAGGAGATGAGTATTCAGGGAGGAAGCAAATGAAATCTATGTAGGAAGAGGCTGAGTTATGGAATTAGTTGAATTTAAATCATCTAGAGGGTCACATGTCCTCTTTCTGTTGCATTTCTAGTCTTCAGTTGGTACAGCTGCATTTCTCAGTGCTTAGCATGATCTTTCTATTGATATTTCAAAGGTGGCAGAGTTTGCCTGAGGCAGACAGCTCCACTATGTGGTAGAAAAACCTGGACCAGAAAAAGAAAAATCAGAGTTTACTTTAAGTCCCTAAGAAGCAAGTTGCTAGTTTTTCAGCCAAGCCATTGGCCTCTCAATTTGCGGTGATGTCCATTTGCCTACTGTGAAATGCTTTGTAAAAACAATAGAAATGCAAATACAGTGGTGATAAAGTACTTAGCAATATCAAGTTCTTGAAAACCATCACTCAGCCAGCATCACAAAGCGTTCTTACTCAGACAGCCCAATGCTATAAATCTGAACCAATCTCCACTTTCCTTCCACCTTGATGAAAGCTCCTTCTTTGCCTTCTATCCCATAGCTGACCCTTTTCCTGAAACACTCCTCATATAAACAGTTTATGTGGTGTACCAAAAAGGCTGACAGATGTGGGCAATTTTGGACACCACAATGGAGGAAAAATAAAATAAGTTCTGAAGATTCTGTGTCTAGATTTGTCAAAGCACCTGTCTTCACCTTCACCGGGGACGCAGGATGCAGGGAAGAGGGGATGCTTTCTGCAGGTTGGTCCTGGCTATTTTGGGTCAAAGGGAAAAAGTTGAAGTCTAACAGGCATGTGGTACAAATCCCAGGGCCCTGGGGATGTGTGGTCTTGGAAAGATGCTCATTAAGGAGAAAAGTACTCACTTCAATCTCTCCTCTCTGAAGTTTTTTTCAAGTATAGCCCCATCCCTAGTACATGACTGATCTCTTTCTGAAGTAATGAAAGCATGAATTGTAATGGCACAGTGGCTGCAAAAGTCACACTCTGATGTAGGTGGTAGTGGCTGAGAATTACTAACATTGTACGAATGCCAAACAGCTACAGAAGACATTCAGTTAGCTCACAGATGGGCATAGTTCAGAGGCCTTTGGGAATTATGCCCATCTGTGTTGTAGATCTGGAAGGCTGAGACTGCAAGTGCTGTGTTTTCCAGATAACTGGGACTCTTACCATAGAGGAACTAGAAGGTAGTGCGTGAAGCTCTGCATTTAGTTAGGTTATTTAACCAGGTTCCTGGGAAAATATGATGGTAAATATGACCTGGAGTGCTATGTAAGCAAGCAGCTCCACTTTTAATCAGCTGGAGCTTATTTCAAGCTGGCAATATCCATCCTAGATATATTTGAGCATTCTGGCAGTAGGTCTAGGATTCATCTGGGTCCACACCGATGCGGACATGTAAATCTTCACTAGCCCAAGGGAGTGAAAGGCTAGAGCAGCTCATCAGAAGTGACCATCAAATGAGTTAAAAAAAGGAACAGGGTTTCTGCTGGTTCCACCCTGCCAAGGGGGTGGGGGGAACTCCTTCCTCTTTGATGGAGGTGGTGGTGGGTGGGATGTGTACTCCCTGTATGGTGGGCACTCTCAGCTCCTCAGTAACTCCAGCTAGTCAGTGTTCCCCATGCATTAACAGCATCACATCATTTGCACTTGCCCCCAGTTTCCAGAGAGCTTTTCATGGTGCCTTTTCCTGAAGATGACTGCTCAGTCCAACTAAATTAAATTCAACTACCCTAAACCACCCTGAAATAAAAATCACTGTGGGCTATGTACCCTAGAACTAGCGACTATGAGTCTGGGACTGCAAAAATATCCAGGCACATTTGGGTAATCAAGTAACAGATGTATTAATGTATTGGTGGATATAGTGAATAAAAGGCTGTATCAATTAATATAACTAATGGTCTCAAAAATTTCAGGATAATAGTGATACAGTTTTGAGTGTTTGCAGTGTCCCTGTGGTTTTCAAAGTAAGGAAAACACAGTGGAGGTTCCAAGCTGTGGCTATGGATCAATGGAAAAAGCGTAGGGACAAATAACTGAGGACTTTTAAAGATGCATCTGAGCAGTTAATGGCTAGGTACCTGTATCACCAGCTATGTTTTTCTAAAAGTAGATTCTTTACTTTCCTAACTTTACTCTTCCTAGGGCTAAAGTAGTCCCTTTCTTACCATTTTGACATGGTTGGAATCACTTTAAGAAAAATCAGGAAGATTAATTTCTCTTTAATTACAATGAGAGGTGGGGATGGAAGGTAGCAAGAGACCTGAAAGTCATCAATTAGTTAGGGCAGAGAGGGAGGAAAACTTTCACAAACTGCTGACAAGATTAATATGCAGTTGATGGGAAGCGCTTTCACACCAGGGTGCCAACAAATAAACACAATTCAAAAATATCTTCCCCACTGCAGTGGATAAGGGTGGATTCCCAGCGACAGAGAGGGAGGGAGGACGGGGGAGACATTTAGAGAGTGCGGGAGACTTGTTTACCCTGTGAAGCTTCGTGCCCAGAATTCCTCCGTTGGAATCTGATAGCGGGGGGCTAGCCAGGCCAGAGAGTTACTGCTTTCCGCATTAAAAAAAAATAACAGAGAAAGGAGGCTTGGGCAGGGGAGGTTGAGGACTGTGTGAAAACCCGAAGATCAAGGCAGTGCACAGCTGCTGCGGGGCTGGGAGCTTCCACCTGCTGCAAGTACTGAGCTAACTTCATGAATGCTGCAGGATTTGCAGAACCCAGAGATGAACAAAAGTGTAGAGACCTCTCCCCGTGTGGCACACAGTGGGAGGTTGTCCACGATTTAAGTAATGCAAAAATGTCTTGCTGATGCAGGTTTCCTCAAAAGAAACCTGGTTGGGGGGGTTAGAGGAGCAAGAGGGGAGGCACTTCTACAAACTGAAGAATGTGCTACCAGATTAACAGTTTATAATCAGGTTTTTTTAAAAAAAGAGAGAACTTGATTATTTTTCCCTTTCTTTTCACCTTTTCTGCCTATGTTCTCTGCTTTCTCTATCCCTCTGTCGCTCTCTCATATCCCTTCCACACTGCCGTATTCTAGTAGTGAGGGAGGTGCTGCCATTCCACTGCCAATCACCCATTTTAAAAATGCAATTTAGGTAATATTTCAGCTAAGCTGGGATGTAATTGCCAGGCCTGCCAACTGAACAGCACTGGATTATATGTCTATATATATATCATCAGAGGAGGTTTAATGAAATTGTTCACTAATGAAATCTTAGCTTTAAGACTTCACATCCCTTCAGAGCAATGTGACATTAAGAGCCCTCTGCCTCCGTTGTGACCGAGAAGTGGTTACTGTGACTGGGCTGTAAACAAAATGATCAAAACCCATTGCTGAAGTCAAGGGGAACGCCAGCAGTTACTTCAAAAAGAAGCTTTTAATCCTTTGGCTCATCTTCTTATGGTCAAAAGCACAGACATCTTACTTCTGTCCTACAGCACTTCACTCTTGCAGTCCTACAACCTCTGCCCTGTGCTGCTTATTTCCCTCAAGCTGTGCCACCCCTCGTGTCTACCCCTCCAAATCTGCTTCCTACCCCCGTCCAGCCTTCAGCTGTTCAATGTTTGCACACAGCAAACTACACAATGGTTTTGTGATGCACATAAATAAGGAGTATGAAGGATGATAATCAAAGTTCCTCTCCTTGCCTGTTTGAAAGGGAGTGTTTAAATCTAAGTTTCCAAGGGGAAAAGGTGCTGGAGTGACTCCATCACACTACACTTCACCTGCACCTCTAAGCTGCTGTTGGGTAAGGAGGGACCGTTTTACTTCTTGGGCTGATCCAATTGGTCTTGTAACCTTTCGGTTCCCACCAGAACATGACAGCTCTGTCTGTGTAACAGCTAATGCCTCGCAGTTGACCTCCAGGGTCAAGGACATTGTGCTGATCTGGGGATGACAGTAATAGTTCTGTTGACAGATGCATTTCACCAGCTGTACAGCCGCTCGGTGGGACTTGAAGTTAACCCTTCCTGTGCCACCTGACACCGATGGCTTAAATGTAACTTGCATGAGACAAATCATCTACAGCCCCTTTGCCCTCCACGACGTATAAATCTCTCAAAAATAAATTGCCTCATAATTTCAAGGAAGAAATATGAAGGTTCTCCCTACAACCTCCACTTCTCCTTGACATCTTCTGTCCAGTTTTATGCCTCTTACTTCTCCCCTCTTGTTGCTTCCTCTCAAATCTCTTCTTGATAAAACACTCATTTAGACCTTGCAATCTCTCTTTAGTTCTGCTCCCTGTCACTGAGACCAAGTACTTTCCTGGTGACTGACTGTTGTTGATGAATCTCCCTTGCTCCTTTTCCAGTTTCTCTAGTTTCTTTCTCTGATTTTTTTGATCTGTTCACCTCTTTCTCCCTCAACCTGTGGTGCTTAGTCTTTATGCTGAGTGACTTCAGTGATTGCATCAGTGATGTTTTGATCTGAGTGTAGATTTCTTTTTGCTTTCATCCTCTTCAGCGCTGCCCCAATGCTCTTATTGACTTACTCAGCTGCTCTTAAGGCATATTTTCTCTGAAGCATGACCTTTCTATAGTTCTCTCTCTAAGTTTCTTTCTCTTTATTTCCATTTCTTCCTCACTTGCCTCTCAGCCTTTTTAGGATCTCAGTGGCTTCTTATTCCCTAACAGCCTCTCTAGTATTTGTGCTCACACCTGCTCTGCTTCATTTACCTTTGACATGGTTTTTTTCCTTCTTTTCCTCTTAACTCCTTCATTGCCCCAGATAAGTGTGTCTCCAACCTCTGAGTCTCCCTTAGGACTGCTTTTAAATTTTTATTCCATTTTAGATACACATTTTCATTTTTACTCATTTCTGTTTCTGAACCCTTTTTTCCTTACGCTTAATTTTCCACTGACTTTACTGAAGTACTTTGACTGCTCAGATGTTTTTATGGAGTGAACTGGCACATCTTTGTCCAGATTCTAACAAAGATATGTTGGCCATGCGCCTAAAATCACCAACACAGCCTCCATCCGCACACACTGCTCTTCCTGTCCTAATTATAAGAACAATCCACAACTTAATTTCCCACTGAGACTGCAACATTGCTTAACACCCATTTTGATAGAGGATTTGTGAGAGGCTTGAAGTGCTGGAATGATATGGATCAGTACAGGCATCCTCCCTCTGCCCCTCAGCTTTATTAGGTTAAGGAAAATCTGTCTATTCCAAAGCTACTCTCTAGGCTTACTGATGGATGCAACATTCGCCTGCTCCGGTTTTAAAGAAATAGTTCACATTTCTCTGTTGTCCTCTTCTAGCCACAGTCAATATATCAAGTTTTAAAAAAATAGTCAAAAAGATATGAGAAGTTTTGAGAGGCTTGTGCTTGTGTGTGTTTCTCAACTGCAGAATAAGCTTTTTTTCGTGGACAGCAGTGAAGTGGTAAGTTCCTTCTGAATCTAAAGATGATGTTCCAATATAATTTTGCTTATAACCCTGATGCTCGTATGTCCCTTGTTATGATGACTGTAGTAAGTGATAAAAATCATTTATCTTCTTCCCTTGCTATGAGGAAGTGTTAAGTTTGGCTTGATTTTCTAAATGAATGCACCACAGAGAGTATTATTAAAAAAAAAAAAAAGAAAGCCAAAGCTTTCCAAACAGGTGTGTTTTGCATTTAATTCTTAAAGTGGCAAGACCAAATACTGGCTTTTATCTCACCAGACAGCAAAATTCTGCAGCCCGGCCCCAGCCCTGGCCAGGATCCTGCTTCCCGTGGTCAGAAGCCTCCCTCTATCGACCAACAGTTTCACTGTTCAAGAGAGGGAAGTTTTGTTTAGAAGCAAGAGCTGTGGACAACTGAATCAGTCAGGTCTAGCATTTAGTGATGACTGCACAGTCTTGGCTGTGCAAACACGGTTGTCATTTAAAGTCACTCAGAAGCTCTGTGAGAAATCTGCTGACCTGTTATTTTGTAGTTATTGGGAAGAAGCACTCAGTATACACTGATATGTGTAAATAGCCATTTTGATGGCTATTTTGAGGATTTTTTTTAAGGATTAATTTGAATAAACTTAATTTTAAGTATTGTACTTATTTACAAACTCCAGTGTACTAGACAACAGATAAGCAAACTCAGGCAGCCGACTAAGCAGGACCCTTTCTCAAACGTGGATTGACTTGAGTCATCGTGATGATGGAGCAGATCCTCACGCAGTGTAAATCAACACGGTGCCATTAACTTCAGTGGAGCGTTGATGAAGTACAACTGGACGCCTGACGTGTCTGGGAGAAACCCTCAAGGTTCTGGGCTTTGTCAAGTGTGCTGACATGCTGGTTTATTATTAAAACTTACGGTGAGCAGGAGAACTGGATGAGGTACGCTGCGTTGCTGTTTTGAGTCGCTTAGGAAGGCTGCAGTGTGCAGGCAGAGACTTATTTTAACAGAGTTGTTCAGAAAGTGCAACTGGGGAGCATGAATTAAGAAAATGTAGCGAGTGAGCAAGCTGAGGGAAAGAGGCAAGTTTGAACATATTTCTAGACTCACAGGACCACGGCTGTGGGAATAATTAAAAAAGCACACTTTTTTAGATAATTTATTTTTGAAACTCTGCAAAATTTGTCGAATCGTTTATTTGATGAGCATTATTTGACCAGCTGTACAAAGAGCCACAATGGAGTGCTGTAATGAGTGTTTTGGAATGCAACCAGTGTTAATGTGCCTGTGATAGTTGGATAATTCTTTTACCCTGCTCATTTCTGTGGTTTGCCTGTAACTATGGCCCCGCTTGATTGCTGTTATAATGTGAGCTTTGAATTCTCTCTCTCCTTTGGCCTTTTCCTTTTGGCAGTTCCCACAGAGCTGAGCCCTGATTAGAACCACAGCAGGTCATTCGATCTTCAGATGGCTATAAAAGGTCTGTGCAAGTGACCATCTCGCTTTCTGTCCCAAATGGATGATCATGCATAGCGCACATTGCCACACTCCTGGCATGACTTCAGAAAAACTGGCAAGTTTTTCTTCCAGAGCTAAAGCATAACACAAGGTACAAGGGGCAGTTCCATTAAATGTCCCTTTAAACTGTCACATTTAGCAGGAACTTTAAAACTGAGCAGACTTTAAAGTGCTAAGGGAGAAGAACCGTTCCCCTGCTTGAAATCACAGCTGGGTTTGTTACCATCAGGTGTGATATGAAGTCAGCATTTTCCTTGATGACTTTTTCCTTTGCCATTGTTGCAATCTGGCACTGCAGATTGGAGCCTCATTCCAGGTTTTTAAAGGGAACTGTTACTTTCCTGAAGAATTTTATTTCTTGTCTCCTTCTAAATGGATTTTGTTATTTTGTAATTTCTCAAAAAAAGGTGAATTTGATAAAATCCAGATATTTGGAACCAAGAGGGAGAGTTCAAATAATAACAGGTTTACTGCAGAAGAAACAGAGGTTTAAATACTCCTGCTATTTAGTAAAGTTTACTGTCATGTGCTGCTGTCTTTCATTCATAGTGTTCTTTAGAATATTGATGCCACTTTTTGATGCACTTGTTCTGTTCGGGTGCTGGTGGCATTTCGATGTGAAACAGACACCTGGGCTATGCCAGTTACCTTCCCAGGTTGGTGGGAAACACCCACAAGATGAATCTCTGTAGCTCGGTACCTGCACGTTCCTTGTTTTTTTCACAAGACACATGATCTGGAACATGGTCTGTCAAGTGCTGGACACACAATTGTGTCTTCGGGAATCTCAGCCTCTTGCGCAGTTCACAAAAGACAATGTTTTGAGAATTTGCTCTGATCAGACACCGAGGAAGAGTAGATTTTTCTGCTGCTTGCACAGCTGCTGTCTTCAGATACTGATGCTATCAAGGGCTGAAATTTGTAATGCAGAAAATCTTCATATAATTAAATGTCTCTTTTTTTTTTTTCTAAGTGCAAGTATCATCTGGGGGTGCCTGGCACAGGAACAGTACTATTTCTTGCTCTGTTATTTGTATTCATTATTTTAATAGTGTTCAAATGGCATATTTCAAGCCAGAAGCCTGAATTTTCATTCCCAGCTCAAAGATCAGCTCATTGAGAATACTTTGGACTTGATAAATTTGTGGTTAAGTGTCTTAGTAGGAAAGAAATATTACTTTGCCGTTCTGTCATACTGTCCTTTAAGATATCTCAATACACTCTACATTAGCTCTCTTAAGTCTGATCTCAAGCTGGAAAATGTTAGTAGCAAAATGACTTCTGAGTTTGAAGCAGCCCATTTAAGGTTTTTTTCCCCAAAAGTTATTTTTGTGAATACTTTTTAAAAAGACAATTCTTTAAAAAGATAATGGAATAAAATGCTAAAATATACAGCTTCTTTATTGAGAATATTCTATATTCTCATTATTGGTTTTGGTAGTTTTAATTGATCAGCTGAGATGTGTTCTTGAAATCAAGGCCTTTGAACTTTCTTTGTGAAAAATCACAGTAAAATTTGTTGATAAGAAGCAGCTAAGGAAAAGAAATGTGATTTACAAAGTGCCACATAGAAAAGTGATTCATCACTGGTAGAAACTCTGACTGTTCAGTTAGTTTTATATGCAAATAATTATCGTTACCATTAACATTAGCACTTCAGCGTGTCAGGATAGCTTATAAATACAAGAGGCCATTCTTACTGTCAGTGAATTTTTAACGTATATTTTATTATTTATTGGAAGTACCCTGTCTCAGCTCTGTCCAGGGTACACAGAAACACAACCCCAAATTCCTCTTTTCTTACTCTTCGATCACGCTTGTATAACACAAAGTTATGTCACAGGGTTATGCCAGATGTCAGGGAACAAAAAGGCACGCACTGACAGGTAAGGAGAGGGCTGAGACATCTGTGTTGCGAAGCCAAAGGCCAACCACAGAAATATCATGGCAACAGCCTTCACCTGAGGGGATCAGATGTCTCTCCTGGAATGCAAGTGCATCGGCAGTATAGCAAGCACAAGGGCTTCCTGTGATGAAGTACACCAAATCTTTGTCGAGATGGCCAAAGATAGTGCTTTTCTCTGGCATTTCTGCCTTGGTTCTTTTCTGGAGACACCATTCTTTTTAGTAGAAGTGGAAAGATAGGAAGCACCTCTGTGCCCAGATGCTGCAGTTCACAGACTGGCAGGCTGGCCCAAAAGCTTCAAAGCCACCTTGTGATGCAGAATAGGAACAGACATAATACTTGTTCTTCTGCTTCAGAAAAATTCAACAGAGCTCATCAGTTCATCCCTAGCAACCAGTTTCCATCAGAAACACACCAGCGTTATCTGCATTCTATGACATTCTGTGACATCCTAATACTTCAATATTCACTTTTGTTCCCACATCAAAACTCAACCAACATAACTACCAAAACTTCTCCTGCAAAAAACAAAACAAACCACACAAATAAAAAAACAACCCCCCAAAAAACAAGACCAAAACAAAACCAAAAACTAAACAGAACAAAACAAAAACAAACAAACAAAAAAAGTGACTCAGAATTAGAGAATATTTACTTATTTATGTAATATCTTGACCAAGCAAAAACTTTGATCCATGCCCTTGAATTGATGAGGTTGAACTGATGTGGCTCATGCTGTGAAACATCAACCCCCGTTACACTGAATTCTCCGCACTAAAGCACAGGTTGTCTGGGGAGTTGCTCAGCTGATGCCCCTCTCTCACAGCTCGAAGTGCAGTTCAGTGGCTGGATTGCAGCTGTCAACCCAAATCCATGATCAGGGAAACACTGAGACATGAACAGGAAGGTGACTCACAGGGAACTTGATTGGCAGAACAGACATGTGAGTTCAGAGAAGCAATGGTCTGATAGGGAAATGCAATTAAAAAATGTACCAAACTGAGGTGGCAAGAGTTATAAATAACAAGGCTGCAAAGGAACAATCATCCTTGCATCTCCATTTGCTAAAGTGGCTGCTCCCAAACATCTCCCATTGTTTGTCCAGGGACATGCAAAGTAATGGGACCAGCACAACAGATTTCATTCCATATATATCACTATCATCATTTTACTTATTACTTCTGTGATGGAACAAAGATCTCTCTATGCTAATTTTCATACAAACAACACAAAATAGTCCCCTTCCAGATAAAATTATGATGGAGACAAAGGGCTGGAGGAAGGAGAAGGACCTTGTCTGATGCAAAGACTTGTTACCTGGAAGTTGTATGTGCTTAGGCTTCTCTCTTGGTCCTCACACCCTGCTATGTAAGATTCATTCTGAATGAATTGTCAAATTCATTTCCTATCTATGCTAAGGTTAGGTTAAGCTTGAGGACATCACATGATCTGATCCCAGATGAGGCATTTCAGGAATGGAATTACTGAGGTGCATTCCCTTTTGTTGGTATCAGCCATACCACTTATTGCTTGTGCAGCTCCTTGCAGCTTCTTCAGATAAGACTTGGAACTACCCCAAAAATGTAAATGAAGATATTGTCTTCTCTTATACAGAAGGGATGGGAATCCAAGGAGGCATGCCATAGATGGTACCAGAGATGGCTCAGAGAATGCATAGGTGAAGGAAGTGATCTAGAACAGTGGAGACAGGAGTGGAAGAAGCTGCTGCTGGAAAGGAAAAGGTTGCTTCATGAGGAGAAACACATTTGTTGATATTTTTGTTTGTTATGAAAAGCTAGAAGAACATACTGCTATGTGACTATATCAAAAAGCATGACAGGTACACGAAGCAGCAGATGGTGAAGAAGATACTGATTCTAATTCCCTATATCCTGATTCTGATTTTGCACACCTTCAGAGTACACACCCAGAGCACAGGGAGATCAGACATCATGCTTCACAAATCAGTGTGGATGAAATGACAGCCTGCTCAACTCTGTATGCAGCTGGGTTTTCTTATGGGCTGAAGGCTTCTTCATGAAGTCCATGGCATTGCTGTAGTTCAGCCACGTGATGACAAAGACATGAGCAATGCATTTGCTGCTAGGACAGCTTACCAGCTGCCCGTCAGTAGGAGAAAGTATCACCTGAAAGTATTTTTGGAGGCGGCTGGAGAGGGAGTGTGTTGCAGGTTGGATTAATTTTTACATTTGTTTCTTTGCTATCCTCTTCTCTGAAGTCCCTGCAGCCCTTCCTTCCATCAAATGACAAGAAGGGATTTGATCACATGGCTGAATATTATTCCCTATTATGTGATCACATGTGTGCTCCTCACATGACGTGGGATGCTGGCAGTTTTGGCATGTGGTGACTGCGCATCCGATCACATGGCAGGAAAAGAGGAAAGGGAGAGCAGTTAAAGCAGTTCTCTCATATGAGGCTGTGTGGCTGGTCCCACTCGCCCCCTGTTTAAAACTTCACCTTGGTTATCTGAAAGGGAATGGAGAGTGAAATTTTGTGAAGCAGGGTAGCAAGGAAGGCTCCTTGAGAAGATACTGTAGGGAAACATCCTCTAGGAGGAGATGTCAAGAAGCTGCTTATTTATTCAGATTTTGAAAACCTATTTATCCAATGCTCAAGAATCTGATGCAAATACAGAAACCACAAACTGAACCCCAGTCAACTTCTCTCATTTCTTCTTTATTTCTTCTAAAACACAGACTCCTGGTTTTCTCAGAACATGCATGAGAGAGCCAGCATTCCTTGTATCAGAACTTGACAACAAAAAGAACTCCTCAGTGTTCTCACTATGAACAGAAAACCTGCTTGAGATACAGTAGGCCTTACTAAAACTGTTTCCACCTCAGTTTACATGAGGCATCATTTACCAATCTGCTGTCTAAAGAAAGGAACAGTCTTCATCTCACAAAGACCCATGCACATCAGATTTCTATTTTGATTACTCGTGTCACAGGATCTGATTTACTGATGTACAGAGGCTTGATTGAGATCAGCACAGATCAGTTTAGCTTCATCCTGGTGAACTCCCTGCCCCCACTCTTACGCAACCCCTTTGGACAAGTGTGACCTGCTTAGCATGACAGTGAGTCATCAGGTTGTCTCAAATTGCCTTCCCATACCTTAGAGATGGGTGATTAAGATCCAATTGCAGGCCAATTGAAAACTTAACTAACTTCATCAGGGTAAGTAAAGCAACTCAGTTAAAGCTGAAATGAATTAATCAGTGAAGCATCCAAGGACTCCATCAGGGATCATAGACAAGTGTTCACTGCTGTATCAGTTTTCCACCCAGACACATTTATTTAAGTTGTGACTACTTGTCAGAAGGAAATAGTAGCAATGTTTCCTAAAGCATCCTCTGGGAAGGTTCTAGTTATTCTGAAATAATATGTCTTTCTTCACAGAAAAGCCCTAAATAGAACTATATGCCACCTTATTTTTGCCAAAGACCATGTACCAGGAGTATGATAGTAATGAAAAGCCATCAACATCTGATGTTCAGAATTAGGAGGTGGGAGTAAGGTTACTGAGCCTTTATGCTTTTCTATGAGTCAGTACGAAGGACTTCAAATAAAACTATGTTGCTGACTTTATTTGTCTATGAACGAGGGACAAATAATGTCTCTTTATTATGCCTCTGTATCTGTTATATATTTTATTGCTAGTCTCCACCCTGCCACTATATCTACTGATCATCATTGCTCCACAAGATGATGGATGTCCTACTACAGTCCTCCCCTTCAGCATGCTCATAAAATAATTCTGATTTGTGCCACTGCGTACCAGAAATGTGAAAATACTGACTTAGACCTCCTCACAGAAATGTCAGAATTTCTCACTGACATTTTCAGCATGGGGTTAGAATTAATTGCAGTGTTTACTTATAAATAAGTCAATAAAGAAATGATAAGACGAAAGTAGTATCTGGTGGGAGTAGAAATGTGAAGGAAGCATATGATAGAAGATGAAAAGGTAGTATCATAGAATAAACTTAAGAAAACATACAGCTTTTATTTGGGCTCTTTCACTCCTTTGGAAGCATGATCATAAGGTGAGGGAAAAAAAAAAAAGAGATTTTACAGGACAAATTCCTTAAATTACTTTAGTATAGCTTAAAGTTTCATGTTTTCTGCAGTACCAACAGCAAACCCAAGTATATATCATTTGAATAGAGTTGTGCAAAGCTGAACAATTAACATTTACCTCTTGCGAGTACAACTTACCCAAGAAAGAGAAAGCTCTAGGACTGACATATAGAAACGTGAGTATCTGGATAAAGCCCAGCTTGGCAATGGCAGACCAAGCAGGCTGCATATGTCTGGCAGCTTCCTTAGAATTTAACTAAAACAAAACTTAACATTGCAATACAGTGAAGTTATTCCTCAAACTTCCTGTGAGGTGAGGGATTTAGACCTGTTATTTAATCACTGAACTGACTTTGTGAGTCCAAGAACATCTGAGACGCACAAAAGAAAGACAGATCAGAAACCCCGAGAAAGCTCCTGCAGCTGGATGGTGAAACTTGTTTAAATTGGTCTGTGGTATAATAGGGAAGTTTTCTTTGGCCATCATTGATGATTCAGGAGTTTCTTGAAGGGCTTCTTTATGGGAACATCTGGATTGACTGTAGCAATTTCATCATCAGCTCTCTAGCAATATTTGCAAAGCTGGTTGTCTCCATGGTTCCAGAATGAGTCATGTAAGAGTGCTGAGCTTGCCCTGTGTCAGACCCTCCATGTGTGACTGATCCCTTTCTGCTAGCTCACACACCAGACCCCATTTCATGGCTTTTCCTCATCTTTCATGGTTTAGTCACATCACAATATTCCTTTACTTGCATGGCAAAAATAACATCTGCAGGAGCTTTCCAATGTCCTGTGATTGAAAATAAGATACAGCAGGGATTCTGTGTGGATCTAACATGCATGTGAGGATAACACAAGAGTGCCTTCTCACAGTTTTCACAGCAGGTCATTTTGATTGACATATTTGTAGAGGCTACAGAGTGGATTGTAGATTCAGCTGGTATGACAAACCAGATGGGAGAATTCCACTGAGTACACAATGAAATGAGGAGTGCAGTTCTATGGCTTTCTCCACATTTAACAGATAGATGGAAAAGTAAAACATCTCTCCATAATCTTTCCTTTCTGAGGGCCCCTCTATTCCTCTCATCACCTTCTTCCTCTCTTCTCCATCTCTTGTGTTTCCCTTCTCAGTTTGTGTATCTCTTCAGCTTCTCCTATCTTCTGGCTTCTCCACATAACCATCGTTTCCTCTCTCTTTTCTTCCTCTGGGTCTTACTCATTGCTCTTATTCTATGACCGAAGGTGTTCCCAGTACAGAAAGGCCAGACAAAACATGACAAGATGTGCAGCATCTCCAGAGGGAGATAGTGAAATTTTCTATCCCAATGTGGAATGAAAACCACAAGATTAGGTCAGGAAATGAGTGAACCTTGTGGCATTAGAGGTTTGGCAGAGTTCTCTTGCTGTTTTAGGAGCTCGTTGAACTACATGGAGTCAATAAGCCATTTTTTTTCTTGTAATTTTATTCTTTTTTTTTTTTTTTCCTTTCGATTGGTGATTTGGTTAAGGAACCAAAAGATATTTTACTAGCTCAAAGGAAACTTTCGTAAGTGTCAGAGACAAAAGAAATCTACCATATGCTGGGCTGGTACAAGTAGTTACCCTATATTATAGCTTTCAAACCAGCAAAACCTACCATTAAGGTTATGTTTGGACTTTTATTATAATCTCCCATTTCAGTGCATGGTCTCAGCTCCGGAGGTAACATTTTTTATAAAGTTTGACCACAATCCTATTGTATGTTTCTAAGTTATACAAGTGAAAAAATTTCCCATTGTATGATGTGTTTAGATGCTTTTTGCTCACGGAATAGTTAAAAAAAAAAAAAAAAGAGAGGAATTTGGAAATGTGAAATTCATTCTATATCATACTGAAGCAATTCTCTGTAGCAAAAGCACTTATCATTTTTTATTTTTAAAACTTAGTCTTCTACCTACTGGGTGCACTTCCCTTCTCCAGCAGCACATAACTGTCTATACAGAGAAAGCAGTGGAAGGCAGCAGTAAAAGCATCCTGCTCTTTTCACAGAGCTACACAGGTTGTCTACAAGAGGCACCAACATTTCAAACATTTCAAACTTGGGTACCCCTAAATGTAGCATTTCCCTTCTTTGAGCCATGCTTCAGAGTTTGATCCTGGATCTATAGCAGTGAGGCTGTGCAGAAATACAGAACACACCATCTACAAATCATTAAATGCAGCAGAAGGAAAGAAAGAAAGAAAAAAAAAAAAAGGCGTGTTCAAAAATCCTGAACATCAGGGCCAGAGTTGTTAAAAATATACAGAGATTTTCTTGGCTACAGACTAAACAGAAGGACCTTGTTTACATTATTTTTGGCAGGGTGGCAGGTGTATGGTAGAGTTGACTGAAAATCTTCTGGGAGAAATAAAATGTACAAAGGCCTCCTTTGCCTCTGGGAAGCCTAAATGGCCAGCCTCAGGTCAGGAAGGAGTTAAAGAAGCTGACTCCTTTGGGCTGCTGAAATGCACTTGCTACTGGTCTTGAACTCCCCTCAAATGCATCCCTGCTGTATTGAGCACCACGGGGGCCTTCCCACCATCATGTCCTGCCTTGCTTTGAGATGTGGCTATTTCAAGGGCTTCTCCCCTCAGCCACCATCCAACTCTCTGCAACCATCCAATGTTTCTTTCCAAAGACTGACTAAGGCCATGACAGCAGAGAAACCGGTCGCAAAGTCTGATCAGCAATGGGCAAAGTGTTTGTGCCTCTGCTCCCTGGAAGTCTGCCATGGCCCTTTAGGGACATGAGCTGATTCACCCAGAGCCCCCTCCAGGCTGCCCTGTGCCGAGACTCCCGCTGGGCTTTGTGCCACGGAGGCAGCAATGGTCACTTGGCAATGGCGGAGGGAGGGCCTTGAAGACAGGACTGGTGGCCTGAGGAGGATTTGCTTGGGCTCCAGAGAGCTGAGGAATGCAGCCTTCCCTGGGTGACAGAGCCAGGCAAGGGGAGCAAAGAGGTAGTATCGCCCTCTCCTCCAGGTGCCCCTGCAGTGGCTCGGTGCCCTGTGACAGCCCTCAGGCTTCCAGGGCAACATGGTGGCAGGGCAGGGGTATGGCAGTATGGCTGAGGGAGAAGGAGCAGTGGCAGCCCCTGTGTGCAGAGGCAAGGCCAGGCCTGGTGCCACTGCATGGGCTGCCAAGGCCTGCTGGGTGGCAGCCACGGCTCCCCAGGCCCCGGGGCTCCCTGCAGCTCAGGGAGAGCCAGGAGGACAGAAGCCACAGTGGTCTCCACACATTGTCTGGGCCCACTGGTCCCATCTTGGTTGCCCCTGCCATGGGGTAGGAGTGGAGCCCACTTGAGGGGATGTCTGTCAGCCCCAGTTCCAGGAGAAAGGTGTGAAGCAGCACCTGGTTTCTGGAGCTGGAGGGAGGCTTCGGTGTGATGTGGTTCCCTGGTTTGAGTGAGAACAGAACAATTCTGTTCAGTGATTTTACTTTTCAGCTCATTTCTTCTAACTGCACTGTCTGAAGTTAGCAGCCTGTTTCCACAGGCAGTATCTGTTTCTAGCAGTGATAACACTCGATGTTTAGAGTTAGTACCAAGGATTGGTGTGCAGACCAAGGTCACTGCTGGATCTTGTGTACCATGTTGGGGTGCAGAAAGTCAAAGGCGCATCTGCAGGGAGGAGCAGCACAGGACAGGTGACCCTAAACTGACCATTGAGGTATTCCATCTCATATGCACCATCTAGTATAAAGCTGAGGGATCATAAGGGTCAAGATTTCCAGCTTCTTCCTCGTTTCTTCAATGGCAGACATCTAAGAACTCTGTCCACTCTGCCTTAGATCCTGATCTCTGTGTTCCTGAATCCAGTACCAGAATCCAGATCCTGAACACAGCTCCTGCCTGCTGCAGGGCCCAGTCTGGGACTTTCCCAGTGCCTCCTCCACAGTATCAGTGGTGATGGTGATGTAACTGCCATTGAAGGGGGTTGGGTTCGATACTGGTTTTGTATATATTTGTATATATTCAATTTTTATTATTATTTAATTTTCATTAAAGCTGTTCTAGTTTCCTTTTCTAATTGATGAGTCTCTCTTCCTTGTTCTCTTTCTCCTCCCCTCTGGGGAGGGAGGGGGGTTAATACAGAGTGTCTGTTATAGGTCTAGTGGCCTGTCCTGACCCTAAACCTTGACAGGTGGGCACTGAGCCACAGCTGACTGTGCTGGAGCAGGATCTGCATAGATGTGGAGATACCTGAGAATCTTTAAAGGTTAAAACTTGAGCTGTCTCTGGAGCTCAGAATTCATCTGCTAGATTCCTAGTTTTCATCATGCAATCTTTCACTTGTGCCCACTTTGCTCTTCATACCCCTTGACAGGAAGAAAGTATTTGTGAAGGCCCAAGCAGACATCAGAAGCATGAATGTGGGCAGAAATTTCCCCAGGAGCCACAAATGTTCCCATCTGTTCCCAGCCCCACACCTCTCATGACATCAAAAGTGCAAAGAGCATGAAATCAGGCATGTGGTGACAGACAGTGTCACAGCCATCATTATTTTTTCTGAAAATGGTTTAGCGTTGTGCAGCCACCTTGCTGTAGCTGTCTGCTGGTGTAGGCAGCAGCTGGATCTGGTTTTTTCAGGCTAAAAAATTTAGACTTAGATGCCACTGACTCAGACTGACTACCTACATCTTGTTAGGGATTTGTGCCCAGAGCTAATACCTGTCTTGAATGCTGTTTAGTACTTACAATTTGCCCTGCAAAAGTCTCAGAATCTGATAGGGTTTTGCAGAGTTCATAAAGCTCCACAGGAGGGAGTCTTTACCTATATTTAAATACCGCACCTATCTACTGAAGTTATTTGTCACCTACAATAATGATTGGTAAGGACTGATTTCTGCTTTTTCTGCAAAAGAGTGGTGGATCAAATGGGCAAAGCATATTTGCGAGAAGAAGACAACAGCATAGGAAAACATGTAGCCTCACACAGGCAAAAAAATCATTTGCTCTCAGCAACATTTATCAGTGTAGTGCTGGCCTGAGCTGGGAGTCTGAGTAGTGACAACTGCTTCAGATGTTGCAGGTGTATATGTTGTGACAGGCAGCTCTAGTGGAAGGATGTACAGCTTCTTTGTCCATCCAGTAAATCAGTGCTGGTAACACAGGAACCTTTCTGATTGAGGGATGAGACAGAATTAAGAGTAGAGTTGTGAAGATGGAAATAAACCACATAAACTTACTATGCAAAAACAAGGCAAAAGGTACAAGTTGGGCCGGTGTCAAGTAGAAGGGGCCAGTCTTTTTCAGAGATGTCCTTTGATAGGACAAGGGGCAATGGTCACAAGCTGGAACACAGGAAGTTCCACCTGAACATGAGGAAAAACTTCTCTGCTTTCGGGGTGACAGAGCCTGGAACCAGAGAGGTTGGGGAGTCTCCTTCTCTAGAGACTTTCAAACCCCACCTGGATATGTCCCTGTGTGGCCTGCCCTGGGTGACCCTGCTCTGGCAGGGGGTTTGGACTTGGTGATCTCCAGAGGTCCCTTCCAACCCCTACCATTCTGTGATTCTGTGATTCTAAGTTAGGAGAGTTCAGCTAGAAAGGGCTACTGCAAACAAGGGACCTGGAACTCAGGAACCATGAATGGCAACTGCATCCTGCAGCACAGCTTGGGAAAGGAACAGGTGATAGATTTGAAGGACTTCTAAGGCTGCCAGCATAGATTGATTGAGAGTCTCCAAGCAGATTTGTCTGGGGAATCGCTCCATAGAAAACAGGGAACTTATGGGACATTCATGTCTCCTACATTTAAATTTTAATGTTCCTGGTGGAGAATGTTTTGATACTAGTGCCTTCATAAGATTTGAGAAAGGTTTATAAAACCTACCTGTTTTGAGGGCAAAGTTAAAGTTCCATCTCTCTACCTGAGTCTTCTTTGCCTTTACTGAGACAATAGTAATGGAGAATGGATTTGTATAGACATACTTGCTGTGAAACAGACAAGGACGGTGGTAGCCTTAACGACTGATGAATTTCTTAAAGTGGTTTTCCATTTCTAGCTCCTCTAAATCTTGGATTAAGAAGTGGTTTTCTTTATAGATGATCAGAAGCTTCTTTTCTACTTCCAGGTTGGCAAATATGTATGGTACATAAAAATGCTCCATTCCTATTTTAACTGCAGTTACCAAAGGAGCTTTCCATATAGGGAAGTTATTGGGACTTGACAGTACAAAACATGTTTCTCAGACTCTTCCTGGAAAAGAATAAGACAGAAACCCCAGATGCACAGTCTGGAGGTCACTGCAATAATCAAGCGTAGCTCCTATCTTATCTGCCTACATTGACAGCCGTGATCTTCCCCAGGCATCCTATTGTATGCCCTGATAACTAAGCAGAACAGAAGTGGTATTTTCCCTAAAAGGCCTCCCATCTTTCCTCTCTCTTTTCTCCACCTGCAGCTACTCTTCTGATAGGCACTTCTTCAGCAGAGTGCTTTCTATCAGATCAGGTTTTGCTGGATGCCTCTGAGAGTATCGTAACCCCTGCCCTATGCTGATGGATTGAATAAAGCCACTAATCGTTAAGTGAAAGTTACACCAGACATTGTATGAAGTGAAAGGAGGGGGCATGGTTTTCTGCCTTTAGGGCTTGGCAGATTTCACAACAAAACAGCTGGCTGTGAGACATGGGTGCTGATGGAATACATTAATTACTGTCGTCAAGGTTTTAGACACACTTGTGTGCTGCTGGTAATATCAGCATGCAGGATTATCAGAGAAATTGCCTGTGAAAAAGGGGAAAAAAAAAGTGGAGAAGAGAAGAAAAGAAATCGGGAAGAAGGTTGACTGATTCAGGCCCATGTAGCATTTGAATGGACAGTCTCATCCACTTTGACCAATGCATTCCTTCACCTCCCTGTGGTTTCCACAACAGATGCATAGAGTTTCTCTGAACACAGTGAAGGAACTCAAGTCATTTTCTGTCCTTATCACTGTAAGTATTTATACAATAGCAGAAGTCTACTGGATGATTCATAAATTAGAGCCAGCCTTCCCTGTTAGACTTACATGCAGCTTAACAGCAGCTTGGCTATAAAACCAAGAAGAAATGGGGAAGGTACTTGTGGATTTTGTCTGGTAATGAAAAGATCATAAACAGAATTTGGCTTGCTATTAGCTCCTTCTAGTAAAATCTGACATGTCTATTTTGTACATTGATTTTAGTAGCATTATCCAACCAAGTCACTAAGTATTCAAT
>JAAGNO010013579.1:81293-97679 GCA_033439905.1 Ceryle rudis | reverse complement strand
TTCTAGTAAAATCTGACATGTCTATTTTGTACATTGATTTTAGTAGCATTATCCAACCAAGTCACTAAGTATTCAATTTAAGTCAGAAATTATTTCTTAAAGTGACATTTGCTTGAGCCTATGATTTGAGGAATGTTGCTTATGACCTGCTGCCCTGAATCATGCAGATGTTTGCCCTTTGTACTTTGGCTCCCACAGAGCAGATGTGGAGTATACTTTTGGGAGCAGACACATGATGCAGTACCCTCAAGACCAAGCTGGATCATGACATTTTGTGGCACCTGGCATAGCCAGTGTGAGAAACCTGGAAGCTTTTTCCAAGGAGAGAACATCAGGACGGAGACAGTGGTCCATCTGTTCACAACTTGGCTTTGCTGCTGGTTGGCTTGTGGGGCAGGGAATGAGTACACATTGTCATGCTACGGCCATGCTGCTTGTGCACATGAAAACCAAGACTGGCATCACAACAGCATGACATTTGTCACCTAGGTTCTTTTGGATTAAAATAAAGGTACACCTGGCAGTGCTCACGACCACTCCACTTCTTGTCTTCTCAGAGGGTTTGGCTCTTAGCCGCTTCAGGATAGCTGGGCTGGAGGGCTGTGCTGCCTGAGGATCCGAAGACACCCCTGGGACACAAGCAGCTTGTCCATCATGGGTGAAGGACCACAGGGTCTTTGGGAGAGGAAGATGAAATACTGAGCAGGGGTGTGAACATTCCCTTTGCCTCTTGCAGAGAATTCATTACGGTTTTCTCCCAGCAGTCATTCTCTTCCGTCTAGTTATCATCCTCCACCTTTACCTCTGCTTGGGATTACTCTCACAGGCAGGCTTTCTCTGCAGCTTTCTTCATCATCTGCTACTTGAGATGACCATGACGGTATATTCAATTGAGATGGCAATGGAGGTATAGCTGTATCCAGCTTTCATTAGATGCACATGTCCAAGCAAAGATACTTAGAGTTTGTGGAGACAAGTACACTGTTCTGCTGCCAGCCAGCAACCTCCTGGACCCCAAAGCTAAACTTTGCAGCTTTATGGGATGATGCCTCGTCTAGATTTACTGCTTGGCAAACTAGGTTGGGTAGCCTGGAGAAGAGCTCTGGATAGGATAGTACGCCAGAGAGTATGGAAGTTCTTCATTTGGAGGCAGATGATGGCATGCAAGGTAAATGATTTTTAGACTGAGGATTTTGTGCTATTTCAGGTGGCATCTTCTAAAAGTCCTTATGTCTGAAACATGTGCTGTGTGACATGTTGGATAATCCTTGGGTTGGAAAGGACGAAAGGGAACTTGTGCTGTGGGGACATTGTGGTTTGCATTGCGTTTGAGGTTCTGTTAGAGGGATCCTGGGCAAAGGCATGTCATGACAACCAGCTCACCATTTCTAGTAGATGTTTTAGCCTCCATGCTCCAGGCTGTGTAAAATGTACCTCTTTTCCTTTTGCTTGGAGCAGGCTGCTGGTTTTTGCTAAGTAAGCATTTAGCTGTGACTAGACTGAGTTCCAGTTAAAGTTGTCCAGCTGGTGGCTGGAGATTGTGTGACTGTCACTGGCACGTTGGAGGTAGGGATAAGGTTGAAGGCTACAGGGTCAGGCCCTTGCAGTTGTAAGCCCTGTTAATGACCTGCAGTGGGTTTCCCAAACCTGACTGTGGCTATTTGAGGGACAAATTCTGGAGTATTGTAGCCAAGCTGCATTGCACTTTGTTCAAGCAGGTTCTAGGCTTCCTACTGCAGTGTGGTAGATCTTTCTATTTCTGTCTCATTTCTGCTGAGATCTTGAAATAATAGGGGAAAGTATTCTTACCCTCAGTCTATACAGAAGCAAGCTGAGGCAATGCAACATTTGCAAAGTCATTGAATCAGCCAGTGGAAGAACTGGGAGTAAATATCACAAGTGTCTGGCATTTAGTCTGTTTCTCTGTTTGCTAGACATGATGGCTTGTCATTGATTTCTGTGGCCAGTGACAAGTCTCATGGTTTTCCAGCGCAAGACACAGGCACCCGGTGAGGCTGGAGGGAGCTGTTAGCTTTGTAGTTCAGGACAAGGGTGCCTCTGCTGCTCTGTGGACTAGTTCATTACTAAGCTAAGCTGCCTCTTAAGCCCCACCTGCCACTTTACGTGCAGTGGGGTAGAGGTCAGGCCACAATACTCCAACTAGTCATTAAGAGAAAAAGCAATTGGCTTTTTTTTTTTTTTCCTTGCATTAACTTTGCTGATCTCCAGCCCTGAAGTGTTTATTTTGAAAAAGATTCTGTCACTGCTACTGCACCAAGGAGACAGAATAATGCCATTAATATTGTTTGTTTTGGTTGGAGGAAAAGCACTCTGAACCTCTAACAAATATCCTCTTGTTAGCAATTGGAAATGTATAATTAGGACAGACTGTCCAGTTATTTTAACGAGATTTCAGTCTGTTCCCCCCCTCGCTGTCGTTCGCTTTCCTATTTTTAATGAGATACCAATTTCCTCCCTTCTCATTTGCAGATGCCTTTCCAATAAAACAGACAGCTTTGATTTTCATTTTAGCATGCATTCTTAGCCTTAATTTATTCGTCCACATAAGCTGCCCACCGCACTCTCCATGTGCTAAACGGCTGTTAATCGCTGAAAAATTAACAAGGTGTTTAACGCCAAAAAAAAAAAAAGGCTGAAAAAGTGTTTTCCTTGTTAGGTGGAAAGACTTGTATTTTTCTCACATGGCCAAAGCTCAAATAATTTAGACACTGCAGGCAACACAGGACACCTTTTTGTGGCTACACCCTATCTCTCCTGATAGCTACTACTCTCTTTCCCCAAACCTCTCCCCCAGCCTTCTCCCCTATAAGCCAGAAAGAAATCCTGCACTTTCCTTTTGTAAAATTGACTCTAGGCCAGTTTATTTTAATTGCAGAAATGCTGTCAGTTTGTGGGCAGCCTGGCAGGCCCTGGAAGATTTGTAGGTGTTGAAGGCATGAAGAGAGGGACCTTTCTCAGTGTAGTTGATTCAGTACAGCCAATTCTTCCCCTGAGGTTTGGGGAGATGCAACCTTGGCGAGTTTGGTCAGTAAACTATTTATTTATGAAAAGCTATTTTTATTTCACTTAAATAGCTCTTTAAGACTTGCAAAAATCCTGAAACAGAACAGAGTAGAGATCACGTTGTGGCAAAGAATCTGGACTTTATGTTTTATTCATCCCAACTACCAAATGAGCTTTTCTGTAGGTTTGATATGCCATTTCTGTTATCTGAGATGTGGCATCACCAAGTGCTAACTCACCAGTTCTTATCTCTGTGCACGTCTCCGTGGTAGCTGGTAGTAGGCTGTGCACGGTTCCTGGTGCTGCATGATACTGAAAATTCTGCATTACAGGAAATGGTCCTGTTGACCTTGAGCATTTTCCCCTCTCTTACTCTATTACAGATGGACAAGTGACTTGTGCTCTTTGTTTCAACTCAGTTTTACCTGGATGTGTCATCAGAAAACTTTTTGCTCCTATTGTTTTAAGCAAGTAATCTTCTGTAGCATTCCCTCTTCTTGGTTGATATGCCTCAGTCAAACCGAAGTCACTGGACTCTGCAGAACTGTAGTAAGGTCTGAAACCTTCTGAAGTTCTGTGTAGGAGACAAAAATGGTGTGACTGGCTTCTGATCTCAATTCTGTGAATTTGCATATATGTCCCCATGACTTCATCATAAAATGGAGTTTGAATTAGCCTAGGAGGTAAGCTACCAAAAATCTCTACACTTTTGAACAGTTCCCAAAATGAACAGCCCTGAGAATTTGAACTTAAAGTCTGTAAGTCTTTAACTCTGAGGGCCATATCTGAATGACCCCAAATTATAAGGAATAATTACCCCACATCTGATTTATCAAAGTCAAATGTAAAACATATGCTGCCCAAAGGACTGAACTTCTTGGAGAGTTTGGTCATAGCTGATAAGAAGTTGCGTTGTTTCTCCCAGACCTGTGCAAATCTACTAACCAAAGCACTTAGAATATGTCAGCAAATGCCCAGGGCGAGGCAGGTGAATTTGTGTGTAGAGCCCCAGCTGAATGGTGGAGCCAAGGAGAACAAACCAGGGGAATCAACTGCCTGTAAGATCTCTGAGCAAGGTCAGGGAGACAGCAGGGCAGAAGAGCCTGCAATGGGAACACTGCTTCACTAGAAGTTATCTAATGAACCTAACATCATAGTACGAAACCATTGTATTGTTTCATGCTGAGGTACCCTATTTGTGCTTGTATTCAAAAGACCCTTTGTGAACAGGGGATTTATTATGCAACCTCCTTTACTTAGACACAGTTGTTCTGTTGCTTTAGTTGAAGTTTTATCAAGGCCTTCGCTTGTACCCATGCTGTTAGGCTCAAGAAAGGGTGCTAATATTTGGGCCAGGTGGATGGAGGAGGCAGCTGTGCAGCTGCATGGCCATTTATGATCCATGCCATTAGTGTGCCATGGCCATTAGGGTGAGCCAGGCAAGCACAGACTGCAGGTGATGCTGCTGGGGGCAACACAGTCACTTATGGTGAGGGAATCCACACCTGTTTCTACTGGTGTAGCTTAGTCCTTTACTAGAGGGATATAATCTATACCAGGATAAGCATAAGGTGTGACTACATCCACCGCTGAGGCAATAATTCAAAGGTAAAAATAAAGCCAAGCCTCTAACCAAAACAGTTTATGCTGGTACAGAAATGTATACCCAACAAGGCCAAATGTGTAAACCACAGTGAAAGATTATTATTATTATTATTGACAATATATTTTAGGTACTTAGCATGAATTCCCTTCTGTTTTGCATGTGAAAAGCCTTTTGGGAGGGATCCTTAAAAGTCAAGATCCTATTTACTCAGAGTGGGCATTGGTGTGAAACAGGCGCATAAAAATTTCTATACTAACAAGTTCACTTAATAACAATAGTGTTCTGGAGAAAACTGATGCCCTCTCCTTTATATACTTATGTACTGGTGCATATATTCCTCAGAGCCATCCCTTTCAGCTCCCACTCTCCATGAAAAAGAGCTCTGCATAGAAGTGTTCTCCTTAGCACAGATAGTGTGGATCTTCTGAATGGAAAGTACCACAAAGAGAGAACAGGAAAAGGAGTAATAATTACTAATTCAAAATTAATTTTCCCTTTTTTTTTTCTCTTTTTCCATTTTTGCTGGAAAGACAGACAACACAAGACTGAGGTCTCTTAATATATGGGGAGAGGGGGATCTCTGTCAGTCATAATGAGTGATAATTGGCTAGGTCTGAGTAATCTCAAGACCTTTCTCTCTGCGAAGACTGCAATACTGCAGTCAGACAGCTTTAAACTCTCACAATCAGTATAAGCTAAATAAAAACTAAGCTGTTACTCAAGCAGAGTTGAAAATAGGGAGTTCTTTAATGGTCAAAGCTGTAGTAAGAGCTGGTGGCTCAGGGTTCCGGTCACTAAAATTCAGAATTAAAATTTTCACCATAAGAATAATCAACCTGCCGCTTGAAGTGTCTTAATGGAGACCCATTGTCTTTGTAAAAGGTATGCTTTGATTCTGCCAGAAATTAATGGCTGAGATGAAGCAATCACTTGACAAATTTTCTCTTTTTTTTTAGTATGCTATATAGAAGTCAAACTAAATCATCACAGAGTTCCCTTCTAGACTCCATAAATTTATGTGAGAAATCCACATGTACTTCCGGCATGTAACACCAAAATATTACAGTTTGAGTAATGAGATAAATATGAAGAAACCAAAACATAGGTGGGCCACTGAGAAAAAAAACAACCAAACAAACCATCTCTTCAGTGACATTTATTAGCTGTGGAACTCTATCTACAAGAGATGGTGAGAGCCAGTTCTTGAGTCATTTGAAACAGTGCTACATTTAAAAGAAGTATAGAATTGCTGAATATGGCAAAAGGAGTGTGCCTTCTTTG
Organism: Ceryle rudis; assembly: GCA_033439905.1. Lineage (NCBI taxonomy): Eukaryota > Metazoa > Chordata > Aves > Coraciiformes > Cerylidae > Ceryle > Ceryle rudis. The sequence goes on along the minus strand of JAAGNO010013579.1, from coordinate 91,768 downwards.
GTCCTAACAGACTGTTAGAACAATGGACTTTTCCACTTCTACTCCCATGGGGTTTTTTTAACAGTGTACAAAACTTGGAGAATATTAATAAAGAGCTAGCTCACAGGAAAACTACTGCTAGTGACTGAACATCCAGGGGCATGTTCATGCTTTGGATGCCTGTAGTGAACCTTTGTCAACAGTGTTGAAGCTCCTATCACACCTGGTTTTTTAACTCCTTCCTTATCTCATTTGCCACAGGACATCAGTGAGTGCTGGTGACCACAAATTACTTGACTCTCGTGGAAAGACAAAGAAACTGATCACTCAGCCTCTCAGCAGGTCAGTACCTGACTGTCAGGGAGAAGGTTTCCAACTGAGGTCTTGACAACGTCTAACAATTGCTTGGTATCCAGGAATTATGTCTGAATCAAATGATGCCATCACCCAAGGCAATATTAAAAGAGATTCAGAGGATAGACTTTAAGTGACTCCTGCACTTAACAATGTGTTTTACAGGAGGTGATAATTTTTAGGTCAGAATACTCTGTAAGTGTGGCTTGTACATTGATATGGGGACACTGGGATGGCAAGGTAGGGATAAGAGGGTAATTGACAATGGTTGGCTAAGACTGTGCCTTACATTTTGTGTTTTGAAGATTTGCTGAGCACATCAGAAACACTTAAAGGCAAAGAAGTATCATTTCTGTGAAGGGGACTGCAAGCTTTCTGGTTTTTTTTGAGACTGATCCCCAACTGGTTATGTTATTTTCAGTTGTTCTGCACTGCTATTGGAAAGGCCAAGGCTCTTCATTAACAGTTAATTAGTCCATAGTGGCCCTTCCTTCCCATCAGGGGTTGCCTTCATTTGCAGATTTAGTTAAAGGGATTCTGTCAAGTTGGTTAGGCTTATAATGTGACTGATGTTTACAGCTGCATGGTCCAGCAGGAAATGCCCAGAACACAACCCCAGGGCTCTGCCTGTCTCTCTAAACTAAAACCCATCCTTCAAAAAGCACTGAACTGCTATTTTTTTCAAGTCACATTTTATAGCCCTGGGTGTGAGTCAGGATGTGATGGATGCTTACAGGCTGCACCCTTGTGCTCTGAGCACAAGTGCTAGCTGGTATTTGCACACATATGGTAAACAGGCTGAGCCTATGTTAGCCTCTCTTGGAAGTACAGTGAAATACTTAGACTCGAATGGAGCAATCTGAAAAGCAATCCTGCAATGTATGCAAGAGATGCAATAGACACAATTTTCTTAGGGACAATTTTCTTAGGGCCTGGAACATATCTCTCATGAGAAAAGTCTGAGAGACTTGGGGCTGTTGAGTCTGGAGAAGACTGAGAGGTGATCTTATGAATGTTTACAAATATTTGAAGGGTGGGTGTCAAGTAGTAGGGACCAGTCTCTTTTCAGTGGTGCCCTGTGGTAGGACAAGGGCCAATGGTCAGAAACTGGAACACAGGAAATTCCACCTCAACATGAGGAGAAACTTGTTTACTGTGAGAGTGATAGAGCCTGGAACAGGCTGCCCAGAGAGGTTGTGGAGTCTCCTTCTCCAGATCCCTCTTGGAACCTGCCTGGATGTGTTCTTGTGTGGCCTGCCCTGGTTGATCCTGCTCTTTCAGTGGGGTTGCACTAGATGATCTCCAGAGGTCTATTCCAACCCCTACCGTTCTATGATACTCTATGATTCCTCTATGATTCTATGAATCTGTGATTCTGTGGGTCTATGATTCTATGATTACTGGGAGAGCAAGTGTATTTTCAGACAGGAGGCTTCATTCAGGCAGGAGTGAGAATGCCAAAGGTGCAGGAGATGTGTCACTGAAGTGGGTTATCCACTGAGTACACTGGTCTGAGCAGCAGGCAGACAGTGCATCTTCACTTCTGCAGCTAGTTAATGCTGGTAGAAGTGGCCACATGACTACCTCTTTTGCAGAAATTCATACTTGTTATACCTGTCTCTCTATAAAATTATTAAAAGAATAAAAGACGTAAGGATTTGTGTATTCAAAAGTTAAGAAATCCTAGGATTAAAGTTGCGCACCTAAGCTCAGGTCCCCCTTTCTTAGAGTGTGTTATGATTCTATCTTAATTGTTATTCTACTTTTTTGCAGGTTATCTGCTTCATTCAGTGCACAAAATAAAGGGTGCTTAGGGACCGGATCAGGGTTATATCATTAAGGAGGTATACATATAAATGCCATTGGGGCCTCATTTTTTATAGATGGTGGAAGGTGAAGAAGAGATTTTATATGCTCTTGGAAAGGGAAAAGCATGTGTGGGTAGACAAGATCAGTGAAGCAGTAGTAGCAAAACCAGGAGCTTGCCTCAAGTTTTGGTCAAGAATTGACAACTTTCTTAGTAACTGAGTTTCTGATAAGTGGTTTCTGTTTCCTTCATTGTGCTTGTAAAAGTTCCTCTCTTACTTATTCAGTGCAGCATAACCAGCACAGAAAATTATTTTTTCCAGCATCAGCCAGTACTCTCCCAGTGTCTGAGCAACCAGTTATGATTTTAAGTCATTAGCTGTTTCAAATCATATGCAATTTTAAGTTTGTAATTCATCGCAACACTCTGCCAACACTTAATACCTGACAGAGCAGAAGACTGACTGCTGGTGGTTTTCTGAACACATCATGGAAAAAATGGCTTCTTGGAAAGGCAAGAGTTCAGGGACACTCACAATCTGGTACCAGACAGTTAACAATGTTGTTCTCCTGTGGTGGTGAAGATAACCACATCCACTGGAATCCACCATACACTGGCAGTACTAGGTGCCAATGGGACATCCTCCTGCTACTGTGTCAGCCCTCCCTGCCATTTTTTAGGCTACCTTCTTGTCACCTCACTGACCTAAGAGTTTATTTATTTCATGCCTTTTGCATTGATCTGAGAGGACTGATAATTTCTCTGAGAATCACTCTTACGCACCACAAACTTTCTAACTTCAGTCTGCTACAAATCCATCTGATGTCATCGGTTATCCTAACCCCGAGCAATCCAGCAGTATAGCACTGTTGTTTTTCTGGCAGTGTGACAGCAGATTAGCTCAGAATGGCCCAGAAACAATATTTAATAACATAACAGTGGCCAATAGGCAATTCTGGACATTTTTCCTTTAGTCTATAAATCAAACAAATGACTTATCAACCCCTCGTAGCCTTAATATTTTTTTTTACATATAGGTAGCTTGCACATATAGGAAAGCTTCTAACAGGCTTTGCATTGCCCCGATAGTTTGCACGAAGTAATGGCTGTTGATCAGGTGGAACATCTGTGCTATTGTAGGGCATCACGATAAGCTTGAAATAATTTTTCACCATAATAAAATATCATACTTCATACGAAACCTGTGAATGTTATTTCAAGAAAGAGAAGTGAACTTTTCAAAGGCAGTACAGTGTGTCACTGAAAAGAAATAAAAACCTGCACTCTCCCTTACTTTAGAGGTATTGCAATGGATAGCTTATTGTCATAGTGACAAAATTTCAACTGTAGGCTGAAATACACTGTCGTAAGTGGCTTTCTTAACTGCAAGAAATCCTGACCCATGCAGTTCCTGAAATGCGTGAATATTTCACTGTAAGTGGTAACATCTCATGTTCACAACTGGGTTCTGTGTGGGACTCTGTCTTAACCAACATGCACCAGAAACTTTCATGTAGATCAATATCAGTTAGAGTTGAGAGAGCGAGTAACATCCTATGATTTTTGTCAGATGTGATATTAGAAACTCAGGAGGTCATACAAAGCAGAACTAATCCTTAGCATTAGGAGTCCTGGGCTGACATAATAAAATTGGATGAAGGCCATCCTTGCAATTGGTAACCCTGTACTGTTGCATGCCTTCTCCTCCTTTCCACCCCAAAGTGCCCTCCTCACCCCCAGAGGGTGACCTGTTCCAGTGGTTTACATAAGCTGGCAAAGACAGGCCTTTTTAAAGCCCTTTTCTTTAGTGCCAACTGTGGAAAAAAAAAATAATTTTTTTTTTGCGGGGGGGTGTTTGTTTTTTTTTTTTCAGTATGAAAAACATATCCAAGTGATTCAATATTTTGTACTAGAATGTAATTTCCTCTTTCGGGCCAAATGGCTTACGACATCATCAGCACGTTTGCTCTCTGTACACATGGTATTTTGAGATGGAAGCATATCTAGGGTAACTGTTATCTATTAGAAGCTGAATCCCCTTTTTCTCCTGGCTTGTTCAACAGCCCACTTCTAGGGGATCTAAATTCTTCTCATCTTTATGTTCCTCTCATTTTTTGGGAAAAATATATAGGAAATTATGAGTGACAGCTAAAAGCTAGCAAAGAACAGATCTCAAATCCAGTGGCATCATTGGCTTGACTATTGAATAGTCCATAAAGAATCCTGCACAAATGCTGGGTCAACCTGCTAGCTTGGGTTCATGGACATTAAATTAAGATACTTGATGATCTAATCATTGGAGCACAATTCTCTCATGACTTCACCTCTTCATTAACTTCTGACTTCAACGAATTAGTACCATCTAATGATTTGCAAAATGTTCATTTGCAGACTGACTTGACATCTATATTTACTCTCCAGGTTTACTAGAAATTATTCCTTTATACAGAATTACTCTGCTCTTCATGTGCATGCGCTTGTGTTTTCTGGCCTGATGTCAGTGGTTCCTTCTGAACTAAATGAGACCGTAAGTCAGACACTGTGAAAAGGGTAAGAACCTCTCAGGTTATACTGCTTTCAAATGATCTTTAACAATCAGAATGGCTCTGAAAACACTTCTTTCCTGGATTAGCCTAATTAATGAAAAAGAAATCAGTCAGATAAAGGTTTCTCTCAAACTTCTTAATTACAGAAATACATCGCTTTAGGGAACAATTACAGATTTTAGTGAGTGCAAAAAAAGGATTATATATGCTGTCTTTTTTTTTGGTTTTTTAAATCTTTGACTGAACAGACTGCCTTATACAAACAAGACTGTTACAAATAAGCACCCTGTAGCCTGTCTGGAGAGAGCTGCTGTGAGTCTGTAAAGGGATTTTTTATTCCCAAAGCAAAAAAGAGATGAGGCATTCTGAAGTGAAAAGATTTTTCCTGCTCAGTGTTTTATTATTCCTTCTTCATTCTGAAAAGGTTACTTGTTTCATGGTATTGTATGTTTTTGAGGTTTTTATGTCAATGCAAATATCATTTGACAGCACCAGAGACTATGCAACGTGTAATCACATAAAAACGCACATTTGGGTATGCCTGTTTCTGTTAATTTGTATCGCACACGTGTGGCTGTATTCAACCATCTCTGTATATGTTTCTTGTTTGCAAAATGGCTTATTCAAACTTTTGACAAAACAATCCCCTGTATTTATTCTAACCTGTACTCCCACAGATCTGTACTTCAGAATCAATCATTTCTAAATGGGAACATTTGTTCAAAAATCTATGAACTGAAGTGTATGAATGTATGTGTTCAATATGTTTGTCTGATCTTCCTGTTGTTATTAGCTCCATTCACTTTAATGATTAATTGTAACAGCCTTTATATCTTTCTTTTGTAAAGTTACTGACCAACACTTAATGTTAAACCAAGTTTAGATCAGTGTTTACTCGTAGTGTAGTATCTGAAAACATTTTAAGAAACATCACAGCCTAAATCCTCTAAGTTTGGGATTTGAAAATTAATACAGATAATTTGATTATTCAAGGGTACTGGAGGCCTGGGGGCCTGAGAAGAAAACCAGCAGCAGTTCAAATGATTTTGCACTAAAGAGGTGACAAAAACTCTGTGTAGGATACTGCAAAGATCACTCCTTAAGTGCTGTGTTTAATTTTGGTGTTGACTCAGAGAATGAAGTTGGAAGGATTAAAGGAAGGATGAAGAATGCAAAGAAAGAAGAAGTCTGAAAAATATGCCTTAAAATGAGTGACTAGAAGAGCTTATTTTATTTAGCCCATAAAAGGGAACATTAATGGGTAAATTACTCCTGAACCGTAGATTTCAACAAAAGGAGAAGAGGTGTGTCATTCTAAAATCCTTTAATCTAGCTGATGAAGGTATGAATAGATGTGGCATCTGAAACTGAGGATAGAAAAATGCAAATTTGAAAAAAAACGTACAACTTCCCAAGCATGTTTATCACAAACAGTTTAGCAAGGAAAAAGCGGAATTCTTAATGGAGTACAGACTGCAAATTGAGATTTTGTATCTATTTAAATTACATTTCAGATTAGTCCCAGGTTGCTGGGCAATTCCTTCATGAAAGCCTTCTCCACATCATGGAAATGGAAATCGTTCTCTCACTTCAGTAGAGGATATTACATCAGTAAGGAAATAAATCTTTGAGTGAAGATGTGTTTTTCATTACAACAGATTCAATGGTAACAGTCCTGGTGTTAACATCTATGAATTATCACAAGAAACAAATTCACAGGTACATCCAGTTTCTTCTCCATAACTTTTCAGACACGACCCTTTGCATAGGATTAATTTTTTGAGAAAGAACCATCCATTTTGTGGAAAGAATTTTTCCATTTTTAAATGTTTCTTGCAAATTTTCATCACAGCTTAGTACTTTTCTCATCTGAAATACGATGTGAGAAAATAATTGATGTGGCTTTCAGTGCTACAGTGAAATTCTGCTTTGGCTGATCAACTTAAGCATCTTTGATAGAAATTTATCATATTGGCAGTGCATCACATCCTGATGGTGTATGTTATGTATAGGTCTAACCCATCTGTGTTTAGTTCCCAAACCCCTCCAAAGCCTGTGCAGACTGACTACTTTACTTACTGATGAGCACTTAATCCTATAGTCTTCCTTCCTGATGAGTCCCCTTGGTTACTGGCATAGGGAAAGGCACAGGGAAGCAAGAATGCTGGACAAAAAGGCTGGTTCTTCCATCCATTTATCATATAAGCAGCTGCCAGAGATGTGTCCTGCGTGGGTTTGGTTCCTTTAATGGCTGTGTCACTTGCTCAGGATGCTTTTGGTTCACAAAAACTGAGAAAGCACGTACTCTGTTTTCTCATCTTGCTCTCATGGTCATATGCTATTGTGGTTAGAGCACCTGAATCTGTTCACGGACTTCTTAAAATACAGAAAACATTGTAACACATCTGGAAGTAAGTATGGAAAAAACCATGACATCTTATGTCCCTTCATTTCTAGTTTATGTAAAGTTTCAGTCAACAATGTTTATAAACTAGTACAGTGTTCAGCTGAAGATGTTTAGTCAGAGAAGTTTTGGGGTTTATTGCTTTTTTTTGGTTGTTTGTTTAAAACTTAGAAATATCATGCATACAAGTCTTATTTTCATGCTTGCTAAAAGGTTTCTTTGGGAAGAACCAGAGATGCTAATTGAAAATTCTTGATAGAAAAGATATATTAAATTGGTAACTAAAGACCTTTTCTTTGCACTGATGAGTGGAGCACTTCAGTAAGGTGGAATCTGACAAAATCAAATAGAAAATAATCTTGCATAATCTGAATAGAAATCACTTCTTTCACCCTTTATGCTCTACTATTTTAAGTACTGCCTTTGCTTAAGCGTTTCTCATTAAGCCCAACAGCCAAGGCATGGGACATGAGGGTCTACTGTTCTCTATTCTGCTGTGCCCTGCTGGCTGTAGGACTCAGGCAGAAAGCCCTGTGTAAATGGAAGAAAATCTGCTCCTATCACTTTTTTTAAGCAGCATGTCAATTAGACTTGTTCCAAGTAGGGTTCAATGATACGGTACGTAAATTGGCAGTAGCAGATGCTGACATAGCTATCGCACATCTCCACCTCAGCAGTGGAGCAGGACAGATGTTTGCAGAGGTACAGCATGCAATAGTCAAGTCTAGTGTTCAGGGCATCATTCCTCTCTCTGGTTCTCCTGCTGTCACATTGTCATGAGAAGAAGACTCAAGGCAAATGTTTATAATGACAAACATGAGTGTGTAGTTTGTAGGGGAGGTGAGGAAACCCAACCTTAAGCTCGCATCCAGAAACATAGAAGCTAGAGTATTCTGCCCAGAGTCAGTAATGAGCCATACTGTGCTGTCTGTGAGCTGCACAGAAAGATTTAAATCAATAACAGTCAGTAGAAGGAGATGGGATATATCAAGTTGTCAAATCTGAGACAATACACTGTGGGAGAGATTATTGCTCCCAAAGTATGCAGGCAATACTTCCAAACCTGTCTTTGCCCTTCCCCTTGTGTGTAAATAATGAAAGCTGTTGGCCATCTCTCATTGTACCTTGTTCATAGCTTGTAATCTGGGTTTACAGGACATCACTTGTTTGGAGCTCGATCCTTTGTCCCTTCTGCTCAACAGCAAATATTCTGTTGAAGAGGCTTATATGCTTTTCTCAACTTGGACCAAGGTGAATATCCTTCGCTGTCACTCTCACAAAATTTTACTCCTTCCTACTGCTCTGTGCTGAGTGATCTGTCAGTTACTCCCACTGGGCTGGTAGCCACCTCTCAGTCACTCCTGATACGCTTCAGGTCTTTCTTAGAAGAAAATCAGTGACCTTCAGAGTCCTGATGGAACAGAGCCTCAGCAAAGGTGGTACAAGAGGAGCTACCAGAGGTGACTTTCTCTCTCCTGTGAGTTTTCCCTCTTCAGTAGTCCTCAAGGAGTAAAATCCAGAAATCATAGTTCATTTCCTTTCCTTTCCTCTGATCCTCATGACTTCCTTGTCTGCTTAGACACCTTGTCTGCTGCCACCCTGGTGATTAACATGAATGGTGAATGGATGCAACAAGATGAAAAAGATGGTGGCATGTTTCACAATTTCTCACAGGAGGATGCTCTGTGGGATGAGGAAAGAGGAAGCAAATCACTTAATTTCTACATCAGAGAGCTGCCTGGTAAGGTCTGAGGAAAGGAAATCAAGATACTTAAACTTCATTTACCTGATGCTCCCTCATACTGTCATGGCAACCTTGGCTGTTCTGTTTTACCATGAGAACACATTCACAACCCTTATAGATCCTGCAGAAACCTGAGTGCACACTGTCCCTCTGGGGCTGCCAGCTCCACGGCAGACTGAATGCCTATGAAACCCCATGGTCTAAGGAGCTCTGACTGGTACTGGGGTTGTGCACTTCCACTGTGGATTGGATATCCAATTGTTGATACCCAATGGATACCCAGTTTTAACCAAAGTGAGATCAGCTGTAATGGACATACTCTGGCACCTTCTTTTCTCTGAAACAATCTCTCCTTCCATTTGATAAAGTTTGTAACAGCCTTTAGTGGAAATCATTTCACTTGGTAAAAACAGCTATGGTTGGGCACCCTTCAAATAACACCCAACCCTACTAATCAAGATTGTGATATAAATGAACCTCCTAGCTCACTAAATATTAAACATCTTATCCTCACCTCTATAAGAACTAAAACCCACCCAATTTTACATTTTTTTTTCCAGTGGGATTTGTCACACGGACTCTTTCTTTGGTGAAAAAAGTATTTTAGGGAAGACACTATATAACTACATTCTTTATTTTTCAGAGGAGTATAGGGCCAGATTTCTAAAGCCAGTTATATGTCTAAATAACATTGTATATGTAACCTATAATGTCCTGACCCAATCTATGGTGATGAAAGGTTCTCTGTCTCTGCTTTTAGAACAGTTATTAAAAGATCTCAGTGAGCATATCTTACCTACTAGCTATCTTCAAACCCTGCAGTTCACTTTCCTCAGATGTCACAGCTTTATACTATTGCAGTCTAAAGCTGAGAACTTACCCCGATGAACTGAAGAAGTTTGTGCATACAGCATAATGCAGCTAAATTCCTCTCACCTCTTACTGACAAGTGCAATGGGCTTTTTAATTCTTATTTCTTGATTGTGTGTTTGAGGTGAACAGGATTATCTGTGCCTCTGGTGAAAAATACCATCCACTCTTATGATTACAAACAACGTTTCATGTGTTTGACACCTGTGACTAGTTTCTCTTTTCCTAGGATGAGATTTCTTCTAAGAGAACAGTTTAATCTGGGCCACTTGTCTTGGTATCATACCTCTGGGACATTTCTGTGCCATGGAATAGCATAGTGAGTAATTTCTTCAACTTTGAAAGAATTTTAGCAATTTATCAGTGTCCCTGTTTGATTGTCTGTGTGATAGAGATGAGGTCTCCCTTTTCACGTGAAATTGCCACAACCTTTCTGAAAGAAAACCAAAGTCTTATGCTTTCTGGGTATGCCATGCCTTCTGAAATGCCTCTTTGCTTGGTCTCTGGTAGTTACTCTTGTCATGTCTGGAAGTCCATCTAGCTGCCAGAAGTCTATAGAGTGATTAACAGTAGCAATGTAGTTTGTATGGATTCCTGTGAAAAAAAAATCCATTTCTTCTTTAGTGCAGTGCTCAGGACCACACTATATGCTTCTCTTTTTTTTTTTTTTTTTTTTTTTTTTTTTTTTTTTTAACTTGTTTTTTTTTCAAGAACCCAACTCTTTTATAAGGCCCTCGGTGCTCTTTCTCTTTTTTTTTTTTTGGTGTTTTT
>JAAGNO010013579.1:64923-80932 GCA_033439905.1 Ceryle rudis | reverse complement strand
GGTGTTTAAGAGAACGCATGTTGTTTTTTTGGGTTCCCGGTAAAAAAAAATCCCTTTCTTCTTTTATTCCGTGCCCCGGGTCCCCCTATATGCTTCTCTTTTTTTTTTTTTTTTTTTTCTTTCTTTCTGTTTGAACTGTGTTTTCTTACAATGACCACAGCTATTTAATAGGCCTCTGGTACCTGTACTCTTTTTTTTTGTATGGTGTTTCTGATGAGCTTGTTTCTGTTCCTGAGTTATGTGCTACGAGCTGTACTGTTCTTTTCATAGCATGCTTCCTGAAAAGTTTCCTAAAGCTGTGTCTGCAGGGCATGGTACGCTGAGCTAGTCCTGTAGCCCTGTGCTTTCCCTGGTCTAACAGAGTATGTTTCTCAGCACAGTGGATGGGTCTGTGTGGAGCACCGTGCTGATGCAGAATGACTGTCTCCAGAGTCTGCCTTGCTATCTCTCCATGGCACTGTCTGCTGTGTGTGTACCCTAAATTTTCGTATGTTGTCATATTATAGCGACCTCTCCTGGAGATCCACTAACTATCACTCTATCATTGCCACTTCATTGCTGTGGAGACTTTTCCAGCAGCACTGAAGACTGATCTTTCAGCCAGCAGAATTATACTTCAGCACGTGGAAGCACTGAGTTTCATATCACTCCAGATTTTAATAACTTAATAGTAAGGCTGTCTCACCTTGTTTAGTTACCATAATCTTTTGCAGGTAAATACCTAAATGCTCTCTTGTTCTTACTCTTAAATGCACAGCAGTTGTCATTATTTCACATTCAGCAGATATAAGTCTCCGTTAAAACAGTTGCCTCCTTAACTGTGTTTAGGGCACTTAATCTGCACCAGAGAATTTGGGGATTTTCTCAAGTTCTTCTAACACCTCTGTCTGTGTGTAAATGCTCATTACATGCAAAGTCCAGTGCATCAGCCCCGTGTTGTCTTAGTTCCTTGCAAACTCCCTCCAGATGTCAGAGTAACCTCCTGCTTCATAAACTAATCAGAATCCACAGTGAACCACGTCCCCCGGCACAGACTCCAACTGTTGCTTTTTGTGCTTGAATGGCCGATCCCTCTCCCGTGCCTCTGGTGTGCTGCCTGGCACAGGTAACAAATGCTTTGTCACTGACCCATACTGGTGTGAAGGCCCCTGGGTTCAATTAAATGGAGCAAGAGGCAGTAAATAAACTGCATGGGCCAGGGCATTAAATCACTCAGTGCAGAGAAGAATCAGATGCCGAGGGGGTTTGGTTTGGAGGTGGGCCGCGTGCACTTGCACCCATGCTGCAATTTAATACCCTTGCTGCAAGTTAATGACAATTGCAATCAGGCAGGGTGATGTCCCCTTTCTTCCTTCCTTCCACTCCTGTTTTTTTTTACATCCCAATGCTCTCCCCAATAAATTAAAGCCTTTCTCTCACACACATCCCCCCCTCCCTTTTCCTATTTTGTTTTACTGCCTTCATGCTGTTCTCCTTTATTTCCAGCATTTTATTTCAAGGAGCGGGTTTGAAGTGCTCTCAGCCCATCTGCTGGTTTGGTTTAGAACAAGGACTGGAATGAAACAAGGGGGTTTGGAAGTCGTGAACTATTTATAGCGTATTTGTTCTTTCACTTTGGCACTAAACTTTGTTTATAGAATCACCTGCAGTAGAATCTGAGCCAGGGGACCACAGCTCACTTGATCTAAAATTGGCTTTATTTCTTGGGTTTCTTAACAGAGACCACATGTGTGTGTCTGCTGTGGGCCAATGCGTGTTTGATGCTTGCACACGTCGAAAGCACAAACACAAAGTGCCCATGAGTGCGTGTCTGCAAAGTGCTTGGAGTGTGCCTTTTATGAAATACTATTACAGTTCATACATGTACATGGAATAAGAAGGGAGTTGTTTGCATGCATTACCACTGTCTAGAAAGTAAAGGTTCCCAAGAGAAAACTTCAATGAAAATTTTTCATTACAAATTCTCCAGTCGGTTTTCATTTTCTACAAACAGTATTTTCATCTTGGGCTGGCCCGGTGAAACACAATGCTCTTTCTTGTTTTCCCTCTGCATTAATATTTTTTTTTTTCAAAACAAAACAACAATTTAAATCGAAACTGAAGGAAATCTGTCATTTTAAATTGCTATTTTGACATAAAAGCATTTCATTTATTTTTCTAACCAAAAATTGATGCTTAAATTTGAACCAAAACAAAATTTTTCATTTACTTTCAAAGTATCAATTACAAATGAAAATATTTTCATTACTTCTCCTCAGAAAGTCGGACTATTTTGTGCTTCCAAAATTGCAGGTATGTGGGTTTGCAATGTTTGCATGTGCATAACTGTGGTGGTATGACTGTATTGTGCAGGGTGCGTGTTGAGTATTTGCAGGTGTTACACATATCTACATTTTGCAAAATGTACCCTCATCTGAATAGTTTGTACATCCACATTTGCACGGTGGTGGTAAGACAGGCACATGTACATTGAGTTCATGCTGGTAATATCTACATCTATTTACGTTTTTAGGTTTTCCTTGCAAATGTGTTTTTAATGTGTGTAGGCTTGTTGCAGTGTTGCCAACAGTGTTAAAAATAACGGGACAAGACTGAGTAAGTCATAAGATTGAGGAAAATGATAGATTTTGATTTCTTTTGTCCACCTTCTTTTTTTTTTTTTCCCTTAGCTTGTCAGATTCATGTTTTCAATCTGATCTTTACAGCTTTGATGACAGAAGAGCAACATTTTCCTTGTAAAAGTAGGTTTTTGATTCTGCAGTTTTGCTTTAAGAGCTGAGGTTTAAGAAAAGGCAAGAAGAAAATAACAGGACCCGTGTTAAAGTTTGGGAGCTGGTAAAAGGGTTTCTGTTTCTGATTGTGGGGTAGATGACTGAGTATGTGCTTGTATTAGCAGCACTATATAGTCATGCCTTCTATAGGATAGAATAGCATGCGTCTATAGGATAACTAAATGTTTATTTTCTTTTACCACATGTTGGTGTGCATAATGTGGGGTTTTTTTTATCCATATTAAAGTTTATCTTTTAGTCTAAATCAGCCACTTAAGCACTTCCTAGTAAGTAGAGAGAAACTTTCAAAGCAAGCAGCTCACCCTGTACTAAGATTCACCTCCTCTGATTGTAGAGGCACTTTGGACGAGACTAGCATTCTAATTTTTATCTATGCTGACTGCATGTGTTCAGGACGTGTGTTTGCTTGTGATTTATGTATTTGTTGGAGTCCATATGGCAGTTCTGTTTGTACGAGCAATATGCATGTAGACACTTGTGCGATGTCCGTATGTGTACATCGCATGAAAAGCAGTCGGTAGGAGTTTTTGCAGAACGTTCTAGGAGTATGAAAAGCTTCAGTCTTCATTCAACTTGTATCAGACAATTCTGCTGTGCTCTGCTTACCTGAAGTATTTCAAAACAGCTCAGTATACCATTAGACCAATGGTGGTGTCATAAGTTAGCCTTTTTTAATCTTTTCCCAGAGCTAAGCTCCCTGGAAGTCCCCATTTCCTGCAGTGCCATACAGATTTTTTGTTGCTTAGTTTCTACCTGGCTCAAGAAGGCATGAGCCAGCCAGGGAAAGGGACCGTGGTGTCATCAGGAGGCATGGCCTTTTGCAGAACATTGAGGACTTTCATTAGGATACCAACCTGCAGTGTCTGTAAGGCAACTCACCAAGACGAGGCAGTGTCCACAGCATTGATCCACAGGCAGTGTTTTGGCATGTTGATGTGATATGTCTGCGCTGAAGAATATGAAAATGCAGTGTTCTGACATTTTTTGTAAAAATCTGATTTTCTTTTTCCAAGAAATGTTAATGTTTAAATTGTTAACCTGGGATAAAACAAGAAGATGAGGAGAATAATTTTCTATTGCATAAATATTCTGAATTTAGCTTAGTTCTGCATTTACAGGTAGTCTGTCTATTTGAGTAGGTGTATGAATATTTTATACTTAACGGGAGCGCTTGCAGTCAACACAGCAAATACTTTCTGTGAACTGAATAAAAGATGAAAATAGAACATGTCCAGTTACATACCTAGACACTTTCTAGTTTGTAAATATTCATGTTAGCATGTTGAGGATCAGATCATAAGCAAGAGAGGACTGGTGTAGCTCCACTGACTTCATTTGACTCTGTTGACTCTTGCCAGGACAGTTCGTGGCCTGGAAAACATGCTTACTATGAGAGATTAGAGGGATCTATTTGTCTCACTTGTAAAAGAGCTTAAGAAACAATTAAATCATGTTCTATAATTACTTATGCAAGGAGGAGATATCTAAGATTACAGGGTTCTTTGGTCTAGCAGACAAAGGTATAAAAAGATCTGACAGCTGAACAATTCAAACCTAATATAAGGCACATTTTTATTGCGGTGTACTTAGATTTCAGGACATAGAAGCAATAGATAAGGTACACCCTGCATCACTCTGAACCTTTAGAATATAACTGTGTGGTTTCCTAAAAGACGTGTAGTGAACTGACTTTGAGCTGTTGAGTCAGAGTCTGAATTACTGGGGGAAGATTCATGGTGGTTGCCAGGCCAGTGAGAACTGAAAGGAGCAGGCCACGATTATCAGATGCAAAAGCCCAGTAAGAGCCAAATGATTGAGAGGCTCAGTGGTCAATTAACAATTATCAGATCAAGATTATCTGCTGCATCAAACGAAGAACTGATTATCAGTTTGCACCTAACAAAGACCTTGCCCCTGGCTCCTCCATGGGTCCAGGCACACATAGGGTAAGTGCATTCATGCTCTTTATTTTGGGCTGTGACGTGTGTTTGCTGCTGGCAGCCTGGGGCATACCTCTCAGGGTGCTCCCATACACAGTGTGTCATGAGCCTCTGCTGGTGGTGGGGAGTGGAGATTTATACAGTACCTCCAGGAATCCCCAGCGGGGCCCCTCCGGTGAACTTTGGCTCCCCGGCTTGCTGCCAAGAATTAACTACAATACTCGCGCTTGTTTTTGACAACAGCACACAGGTTGTATTTCACCAATTGCTATTTTGGTTTGGGAGTTATGGCAGAAATGTCTCTGGGTGCTTGGCTGGTATAAGCGGAGTGGGAGATTTACTCTTATTGTGTAATGTCACCTTTCAGTCAGTGCTTGGGACAAAAATTATGGGGTGTCGTTTGCTCTTTTTATTAAATTTCAAGAGTATGCACCTCCTGTGTGGGAGGACTGTCTGGGGAGTAACTCTGGCTTGATTCTGCCTCTGAGGAGTAGCCTCAGCTATTGGGCACCTTTTAGAATATGAATTAGTCCCTTTTTTATTTTCTTTCTGTCGGTAAGTTGGGACCAGAGGCAGCAGCAGTTGCCATCTTCCAGACTGCTGCCTGTGATGATAGATGAGTTTGGCCCTGGAAGCACAGAGAGATACTGGACTCAGCACAACACAGATGTTGCAATGCAGCCAAATTAAGCTTTAGTGGGAATGTGCAAGTTGGGTCTTAGTCAGAGTATCTCATGCTTGCCTGCCTCGCTGAAAAGCAAGAGCGAAATATTAGCAGCTGACCTGGTGGGATATACACTTGCCCAAAATATTCTGTTACTGGCTGCAGATGAAGCAGCATCTGATCTGCTGTGTGACTTTCTGGAGGATCTCACAGCCATGGGGTGGGGAGGCAAAGGAGTCCTCCAAAAGAAATACTGATTCCTCTTAGCTTTGTATCACAATTCTCCATAAATCACGACACAGGTGATAAACTAGAGATGTTAAAATGACAGGTCATGCTTATTCTTTAGACCTGGCTCAGTATACTACTTCCCTGAGTACACTACTCAGGAAACAAACCTGATTGGTAGAGACTATAAGAAATATTCCTGGGAGCTTCTGGAATAAAATAGAAAGAGGTTGCTAAATTAAGTTGTAAGATGGAGATTGTAACAGTGGTTATGACATAAATTGATGGCTAGTAAGATCAACTGACTAAGTTTATTCCTTAAACCAACACACCAATAAAACTTAGCAACGAAGAGTATAGAGACAACTAGTTATGGATGGCAAAAGCTATTTCTAGGCCTTGTACAACACTTGATAGAGGGAAAGGGGAAAATCACGGAAAAGGTAATGGAAAGGAGTGGAATGTGGTTACAGGGAAAACAGCATCAGCAAAATGGAAAAAAAAAAGTTATCAATAATGGTTTCGTGCTGCAGAATGGTAAATGTGAAATGTAGTAAAGGTGGCAAAGAAGTAAGGGATGAGGAGATGAATATTCTTTAGTTTATTTATTTCATCAATGGCTTTATATTCTTGAAATGGCAATCAATGCATTCTTGATCTTAATGTGGTGGGGTAACCCGAAATTAAGAAGTCAAAGGGGACAAATATATTTTGCAGTCTGTCTTAAAAATAATATTATTTTTTTTCTCTTGCTAAAGATAAAAGGGAAGGAGTATCAGATCCTGACATTTCCCCCTGGTAGAGGAGTGCAGTCTTGGGGATGTCAGCCAGAATCTCCTGTGAAGATATAACTAAATTGCAACAGGAGGACAGAGGGGATCTTAAAATTGCCTGAAAAGCAATTCTTCCTTGTGATCAACAATAGGGACAGACTGTAGACAAATATAGTTCCTGGAGGGTGAAAGTTAAAACTAGATTGGATTGCCAAACAGAAAACTCTGTAAGAGTCTGTGTAAATAGAAAAAATACAAATGAAAATGTGCTAGCAGATATATATTCTTTCTTTCTTTCTTTTTTTTTTTTTTTTAATATGACCTGTCTTCTTTTTGTAGCTTTGCCACTCAGCATGTGTGAAAATAAAACCAAAGGAGAATTGAGTCTTATATTCTCCTAACATTGTGGATATTCCCCTTTTTACAAATCCTCCACTTAAAGAAGTGTTTGTGGATGAGGGGGAGGTAGATTTGTTTGCTGTTTGTATGATAAAAAGTGTATCTGCTATAGGCATCAGGAAGGACAATTTCCCCTCACGCTGGAGAAAGAGTAGCTTTGCGTGTACCCTTTTCACTACACAAACATAAGCGTGGATTAAAGCTGATGTTAGAAAAACATCAAAATGATCTCACAGAAAAACCCCAAATACATTTTTTTTTTCTCCTTCAGGTGGATAAAGGTAGAATGTTTTTCAGTTTTTAATGTTTGTACACCTTTTTCTACTATTCCTAAATACAATTCTATTTTTACTTTTTTTTTTTTTTTAATTTTGATCACTGAAAGCAAAGAACTTTAAGAATGCCAGTGCTTTTATTTAGCTATTTAGTTTTTTAATTTTGCTTATTATGGCTTTTCAAGACTGTAACAGCTTAGAAAAACTAGTTTAAGAAGGAAAATAATTGAAACTGCAACTGCTAACATGCAACTTAGTCAGCTTTGAAAAAGAGCAGCAAAGTTGTAGAGTATTTCCTGTAAGTTTTCCAGTGCTGTGAACAATTAAAAAAGATATAAATTCTGAAAAATTGAACAAAATAAATGTTAAGAAAAAAAAAAAACAACCTAAGTATATTTCAACAAACCTCTAAATATAATGCAATCTACTGGAATTCTCATTCCAGGATTTTGAAACATTTTGATTGATGGAGAGAAAAAAAAAAAATCGCATTTTTAAAGAAACTTCTGTTTCTAAGAAAGAGTTATTTTTATGCAATACAAATTTCCAAAATAAATTTTTGATTGGCAAGATTTAGCGTCATGTTTAAAATAGTTAAGAGAAAAGAGGATATTTTATTCCAAAATTGGTGTTTTAAAACCAGTCCCAACCTAGACTCCAGAAAGCAAATGGAATGCATGAAAATTTGATTTGATTACTCTGGTACAGGTTTTTTTTTCATGGACTCATAAGACACCTCTGACCACGCAGCAGTGCGATGTGGTCTGATATGACACTCACAGAGCTTCCAGTCCTGGTGAGCCTGCCTGGCTGTTTTTCTTCTTTCTCCACTTTCTTCTTTCCCGCTCTCCTGCCAAGTTTTCCCTTTCAGTCTTCCTTCTTGTGAGGTGGGTATAAAAAAGCTTAGTGTACAAAAACTCACATAATGAGACTCTGAGGGCGAATTATGTCCTTGCTCTCCTAGGCAGCTCAGAGTTGCTGGGAATATAGGAAAACAGTGCAGATTTAGGCTCTAACAGTAATTTTTATCGCTGCTATTTAGGAAATGGTTCTGGAGTCTCTTCTTGGCAGCTCTCTTTTCCATCCATCAGCAGTGCAGCATAACCGTACCATCAGCACTAAGCACAAATTCTCACACCCTGCTGGGGACTCAGGACAAGCCTCCCACAAATAGCTTTCCATTTCCATCCTGAATTCGGCATTAGCCAATTTAGAGGCAATATATGGCTCTAGGAATAGGCTGTCATGTACAGTATGCACAAGACAGCTCTCCCCTAATCTCATCTAATTGGCAACAGGAGTCGCTGTCATTAGGCACAGGGTGTGAGAGGCATTAGAGTCATTAGCGTTTGTGCTGGCTATCAGAGGGAGGTCAAACATTTGGGGAGATTCAGACACGTTCCCTAGGAAGACGTGGCACTCCTGAATTACTGCTTCCACTAAGTGAATTCCTCAGGAGGATTGCGTATTTGCCATAGTACTATGCTCACGAAGAAGAATGAGGAAATACAGATTTTTAGCTCAGACTGATAATAGCTTTGAGGAATGTGGAAAATGTAATATTTTAATTTTTTTTTAATGTAGGAATTTAATAAGTGAGGATACACCCAGAAATATAGATGCTCCTTGTGAAATAGTATTCTGGAAACTGTTACTTTCGGGCAGAATTAAATATTTCATTTTGACACCCTCTTTTAAAAATATCAAGTCAAAATGTATACTGCAAAGAAAAACATTACAGAAAGTAATTTCAAGGTCACAGCCTAAGGCTTTGTTCGGAGAAACCCTGGCCTTTTGATAGTGTCAGACCATCTCCTGTAGTTTTATCTCTGAAGAAAAACCTCTGTGAAATCATCACGGACTTGTGAAACAATTCCACTTCCACAAAATTAATTCCATGGTGTCAAATACTTCTAGATGTCTTCAACAAGCGACAGTGCAATTTGACCATAGTTCTGGTACCCAGACCAGTATAAAATGCTGACTTGGCTTTGGAGAGAGGCCCCCAGACTGCAGAAAGCCATTTCCAGCTGAGAGTATGGTTTCTATGTACTTAGTTGGAGAGGTTTTGTGTTCGTTCAGCTGGCAGAACTCCTGCCTGCAGGTTGTGGGGGGGGGGATGATGATTTATCCCATGTGGCAGCACCAAGGACATGCTCCCCCAGGTCTGACCATAGGCTGGGACACATAATGTCCATTTCTGCTCCAGCTTCGGGCCACAGATCATTTCCCCATCTCCAAGACACTGACAGAAGCACTGGCTGTTTTCAACTGTCCCTCCTGCTTCCCAGAGCATCCCACACAGCCTGCCTCCTGGCTGACCACAACCTCCCCATCTTTGCCCCTCTTCTGGCAGGCTTCTCTTCACCAGTCCTGCAGAAAACTTCTTGTCGCTTTGGGTTTATTTAAGTGGAGACTGTCTCACCACAAACACCTCATTTGTGCCTTTTCTTTCTCTGGATAATTTGGGATTCATGCAGGGCTGTGGTTCGAGGAAAATCTAAGTCCAAGCAGAGTGCTTGTTCAGACCATGGCTCAGGCGGGTGGTCTTCACTCAGCAGTAGCATTTCACCCTTCAGGCCACTGCGCCTTCACAGAAGCAGAGAAAAATGTGTTTTTTCTGTGAACAGAACATTCCTCTGCCACACTTTTTGTTTGCGCTGGGCTCTTCTGTATCACAAGCTGTGAACAGAAATGGTCGGGTATTTCATTTTGCCACTGGTAAAGGTTTACAGCTCAGTCTTCACCCTTGTCCTACTGCCTGAAGTTCCTTTAGAGCTCTGTGTAGTACAGGTGATACGGCAATAGATGAAAAGCCACTGCAGGTACCACGATGTTACTGAAGAGGTATAAGCCATAAAACCTTCCCTGCTGATGCAGTTCCCTGTAGCACAAGCAGGAGATAGCACCAGAGCAGATAATGTGAGTTGTAGCTGCCGTACGAAATAGCTCTGGTCTTGTCAAAGTTGCAGAACTAGTCTGCAGAGGCAGTTGTGATGATAATAACAACAGCAGTTGCTGTGCCGAGAAGGAAGATTTTAGACAAATGCTGTTGTACTGTGGCTGTTTGATGTCATAGTACCTTATGGCAGGGAGAAGCACTGCAATATGGTAAGAGAACATAGTGACTCTATAGATAGTCTTTGCTGTGTAAGACCTCTGAGGCTGATGAGCAATGGGGGGCTGACGTTAATTCTTGCCAACCCTCCCAATACCATGACCCTAACATGGAAGTAACAGAGACAAAGCACCACTGAGCTGCCAGCCCCTTATCACTTTGCCTCCAGAAATCCCTCCCGTGAAGTCCCCAAGCATGTCAATGATGATTTTAGCACATGAGCTTCTAACTCTTTTCCCTCCATTCTTTTCCTTAATTTAAATTAAATTAAAAACCCAAACAAAACACACAAACTGCTGCTTGCCCAGCACATCTGGGTGGTTTAGCTAGGACATCAGCAAGAGCTGATGAGAGTGATCAGTGCCATACTGAAGATAAAACAGATGGATATTTTACCTGTTGCTGGATGACAAAACATCTTCTGTCTGCTCCTCATTAAAATCTCACAGTAAAGATAATTAAAGAGGCGTATTAACCATGGGGCAAATAAGGCACAAGTACTGTTTGTTGGAAAGGAAGTTATCTAATTATCAGAGTGCTCATGAGGGATGGTGATCACACTGGGACATATGACAGGTGCATACAGCTCTGCTGCAGATGTCCTTCAAGTGAGCCCATGTCCCAGCTTGGGGCAGAGTTTCCACACTTTCTTTATAAGCAGGCAGTGAGCCAGGTCAGCCTCATCCCTGCAGCACAGGTCCTGCCTTGTCCTTTTCCACATACCCAGACAACTGGTCACTGTGGTTTCTTTGCCTGGTTGCTAGTGTGGGTGCACAGATACACAAGAGTAGAACAAGGAGGGTCACAGGATGGAGGAAGGGTTTGGCAACTGTCGATGGGGTAGCTGCTTTTTCAGCACCGTCAGCTTATGTCCATCTAAAGCATCAACAGTGGGTTTATGGTGCTATTGTGGATTGCAGCTAAACCTAAGACAAAACAGTCAGGGAAGATGTTTGAGGGGCCTGCTTCCTTCTCCACACCATAAACATCTTCCTGCTTTTGTGCTCCTGCTCTTTCTTTCACATTTCTCTGGTTCTAGTCTGATCCCACAGTGCTATAGGGAGTTTAAATGCCATAATACTGACCTTACTGATGGGCTAGTTGTGTGAATCAGCCTCCTGCGGGATCAGGTAAGCAGCAGGATGGGAGCAGGTGACTGGTGCATCCAGGAAAGGGAACTAGGACCCGAGAGATGAATGCTTTCAGTAGCAACTAAGCAGGCCAACTTGGCCATAATGTGAATTTGTCACCAAAATCTCTGATCACCTGTGTTTTTGCATGGGAAATCTTGCTGTTGAGTAAGTACTTTCTCCATTCGCTGATATTCACAGTTCCCAGTGTTGCCGGTCTCCAACTCTCTTGGCTCTAGAAGAAATGAAGGTGGTGTTCCCTTTCACTGCTGGGTCTGAGCAGAGAGAAAAACAGCTGCTGGGGTTGGTGTAGGTGGAACTGCTACACTGTGAGGCAGAGGAATGGAGAAAATGGTCTCTAGGCATCCTTTTCAGGACCATTTTCTGGAATTGTCTGTGCAGGGTAAAATGATATGCTAAGAATAGAAGACCTTGGATTTGTCCCAGTATTTGATGTCTATGACCTTGCAAATAGTTTTCGTTTGCAGGAAGCGGCTTCTTGATACCAGTGTATCGTTTAGCTTAACATATATGGCAGAAAGACTTTAAACAAACATCTGACATAGAGTATTATTCTCGACAGCCAAGAATGGTAATATTATAATTCTGAAAAATAATTAGAAGTAGCTGAAGTAACACATAAGTGGAAAAAACAGTTGTCCTTTAAAAAAGCAGTGTTCCTTTATGTATTTTTTCCTTCAAAGACACAGACAGGAGTACACATTGTTGCATTGTACAACATACCTTCCCTGTGTGAGGGTAATGGAGCACTGGAACGGGTTGCCCAGAGAGGTGGTGGAGTCTCCGTCTCTGGGGGCTTTCAAAAGCAACCTGGACTTGTTCCTGTGTGATCTACTCTAGGTGATCCTAGTCACTGAACTCGATGATCTTCAGAGGTCCCTTACAACCCCTACCATTCTGTGATTCTGTGTGCTACTAGGCACGTAAACAGGTGGAAAAGAGAGTACATTCACATGGTGTTAAGAGATCGCCTCCAGGCTTCAGTGCAGAACGGAGTCTCGCTCTCATGCAAGATGAACAAAGTCCGGTCAATTCTCAGTTCCTAGTTGTTTGCCATGGCTATAACATGTGGGTAGAGGGACTGGAGGAGGGAAAATCAGGGGAGCAGGAGTGGGACTTTGAGCTAACCCAGGTCCATTCGTAATGAGAAAAACATCCTGAAAAACATCTTTTCCTACTAGCTGTACTGCTGATCGTAGCTGGCCATTTATGATGTATTTCAAGGTAGTTGTAGAACTGGAGGTGAGACCTTGCTCTGAAGCTTGATTGGGGGTTAAGGAAGTAGGCAACTCCCTGTTCATGTCTAGAATTGCCAAGAACACATTTGAAAATACAGTTGGCACTGCTTGAATTATTTCAGCACAGTTAAGTTGATAGAGCATTCCCCAACTGTGGATACAGTTATTGCAGTACAACTGTGTCATACTGGTACAGCTTGTTCTTGTACAACACATACACATGATCAATGGTGTAAGGCATTGGTGTAATTATCTGCTCTCTAGGGACAGTAACTTGGCTGTTATAAAATCTGTTGAAGAAGGAGAGAAGAGTGGCAGGAGACAGGACATTGTACTGGATCTTATTATTCCTGCTGAAGAAATCTTCCAGATCACGTGAACAGGGACAGTTAAACGAGAGGGATGGGGAAACTACAAGGTAACTAAGAAATAGATGTATTTTAGATTACTGAATCATGTTATTCCTGTAGGTTCTGCTGGTTCTTGGCAGCTGGTAAATGATAAAGAGTGTTTATGCTGCTGATATAAATCAAAGCAGAAAAGAGCCCCAGGACTCCACCAGAATATGCTGTATGTTCCTATGGGAATCTGTCCCAGCATTGCCTTCATTTGAATCCTCTTTTGTTTATTTTGCAAAACAGAAAAAATATTTTGAAGGCCTTTTGGCTTCTTCAACTCCTGCCTTGGATATTCCAGCTTCCAATGAAAATCAGACACCCTCTGGCTCCAGACTAGTAGCTCCCCACTGTTTTCCCTAACCACTAAGAGGTCTAGCACGTACAATTTTGAACTGAGTATCTAAAGAAAAAGAAATTTAAAATACTGTGACAGACTGCAAGTTGTGTTTTTTTAATGACAGTTACAATTTTTGTATCCCGGTACCCATTAGAGGTGTGGAAACTTCCATTTAAGCTTGAAGAAAAGAGTTAAAAATTATGAAATATAATGGGTCTCCACATAGTGTGTAAGACATTTGAAGTCAACTGTTAGGAAAAAGCCAGATTAAGTACTTCTTAGAGTGATAACTATTGTCATTATAGGCCAAAAACCAAGAGAGGCACTGAATTACCAATGAGAATAAAATTGTAGGTCAGCAAATGAGCTTTCTTACTGACCTCCAAAGTCATAGAATCATAGAACGATTTTGGTTGGAAGACATCTTTAAAGGTCATCTAGTCCAACCCCCTGCAGTGAGCAGGGACATCCTCAACTAAAGCAGGTTGCTCAAAGCCCCATCAAGCCTGACCTTGAATGTTTCCAGGGACAGGGCATCTACAACCTCTCTGGGCAACCTGTTCCAGTGTTTCACCGCCCTCATGTAAAAAGTTTCTTCATTCTCTCTGGTCTAAGTCTACCCTCTTCTAGTTAAAACCATCACCCCTTGTTCTGTCACAACAGGCCCTGCTGCAAAGGTTTTCCCCATCTTTCTTATAGGCCCCCTTTAAGTATTTAAAGGCCACAATAAGGTCTCCCTAAAGCCCTCTTTTCTTGAGGCTGAATGACCCCAATTCTCTCAGCCTTTCTCCATATGAGAGGTGTTCCAGCCCTCTGATGAGTTAGTTTCAATGGCCTTCCTCTAGCCCCACTCCAACAGGTCCATGTCTCTCATATGCTGAGGAGTCCAAAGCTGGACCCAGTATTCCAGGTGAGGTCATCTGACTTGGCTGCTGAGAAAAGAATTGGATTAGGGACTTATAAGAAAACTATAGTCTCCTAGATTTCTCAAGTAAGCATCTGCCAGCAACTAGAAGAGACACAACCCTGCCTTTCTGATGCACCTGTACCTCTGACACAGCCCCACCTGTCTAGGTTAGGGTATGAAGCTTCTTAGTACTCCTTGCCAGGACTGACATTTAACAAAAGAGGACAAATAACTCGAGTGAAGTGATGGCAAACAACAGAAAATATTAAGGAGAAACTTTAGCCAAGAATTCTCCCTTTTATATTTTTTGGGTGAGTCTCCTTCCACCCAGGGAAAGAGGAGCTTTCAGAGAAGAGGAAGTGTCCTAGCCATTTCTGTCTGGTGGTGATGGCCAACCATTCTTCTGTGCTATTTTTAACACTCTAGGACAAAGATATCCTGCAGATGACTGAATTTGGAGGTAACTTTTCTTTCCTCTGGCCAGGGCCCAGTCAGATTCAAGTTTCCTTATGAGCTTTATCCCTTCTGACACCTCTTGCAGTATAAAATCCCTCCAACTGCTAGACAGGCACAGGCACAAATCCATTGTCTGTCTCCACACAGACCACTCCTTGTAGGCAATTCATGTCACTGCTAGAGAAGAATCTCTTTCTCTTCCAAGTTAAAATCTCATTTGTTTTAGCTGCACTTCTCTATGTACAGCTACCTAAGAGTTTAAATTCAGGTTGACTAAAGGTCACTTTTTCAGTTCTTGGGAGAGTATTGCCATTCTGCTGGTTGCTCAGAGTCAATGTGGGCATGAATCCTATCTAGACCACATACACACATTGCGCAGAGTGACAGGGATTTGAGCACTCAGGTACACAGCTAATCTGTCATCTGAGTTCATCAGGTTGCATTTTGTGTTTGTAGCCTGCTACTGTCATCATACCACCTTTTGTCTGCAACCTTCCTCTGCTTCTGCACGTCCTGCATTAAACGCAACAAGCTGTTCTTTCCTTTTTGTAGCTGTCTGCAGTCAATTCTTACGCTTTCTCTCCTCTCTCATTCACTTGGAAGATACTGGATCTTTGACTAGTCTGTGGTGCCATACCATAGTGCCTGTATCTTACATTTTCAGATCTCATGACCATAGTTTCTCCCTTTCTGCCTCTCAGCCCTGGAGGAGTTCCCTGTAATCATAGACAAAAGCTGCTCCACCAGCCTCTTTCAGTCTTGGCTGGCTGGAAACATTGTGACGGAAGTGTTTTCGTGGTTGTTGGCATGTGATGGTTTGCTGCGACTGGAAGATTGTGCAAGTCCCATGAAGGGCCAGCCTGCCAATGGGCTCTGCACCCCCTCTCACCCAACGTTGCAACAATTCCGGTTATTGTTCTGGCTGGACTGCCTCCAAGTGCTGAGATGTGAATTCCTCTGCAAACAAAATGCCTCCTCTGGCTCAGTTCTCTTTCCAATTGTTTTTCTTCCGGCAATGCCTCAGTGGCAACGGTTAGGTTGCAGCTCATTGCACTGACCAGCGTTGTCTCTCCATGTCTGTGTGCTTGTGCATCTGTCTGTAGCTGCCCATTGTCTTTTGTCTTATGATCACTTTGACGGGTGGAACTATGTTTTCCTTTTGTCCTTAGACCTATGAGACTTTGGTTTAAACCCAGGCATATTATGTCCTACAGTAACATAAGCAAGTAACAATAAGATGGTTCTCTTCTTTCTTCCTCTTTTTCTTTTTCTTTCTTTCTTTCTTTCTTTCTTTCTTTCTTTCTTTCTTTCTTTCTTTCTTTCTTTCTTTCTT
>JAAGNO010013579.1:46958-62836 GCA_033439905.1 Ceryle rudis | reverse complement strand
GACAAGGCTCTGAGTAGCCTGGTCTAGTTGAGGGTGTCCCTGTTCCCTGCAGGGGGGCTGGACTAGATGACCTTTGGAGGTCCCTTCCAGCCCTAACCATTCTATGATTCTACGATTCTATGATTCATGTACATACACATTAACGAGTTAGTCTTCTTCAGGAAGCTTTAAACTGAATTGTATGTAAGAGATATTTAAAAAAACCAACCAAAACAACCCAGCAAAACAGCAATTGAAACAACTAAGATCAGACCCAGAAGCTTTTAGTCTATTAGAAGGGTACTTTTACTTTGGTGTGGCTCTGCTACAAGTAATTTTTTTTTCTAGATTAAACTAGAATATATATAAACTTTCCCCCCCCCCATTTTCTAAAACCTCTGCATATAGTGATGTCAACTGGGAAAGATCTCATCAGTGAAAAAAGGTAATATGGCAAAAGCAGTGCTATCCTCAGTAAAGGTATGAGGTTAGCCATATATATGCCATTAGCCATAACCTCATTTCTGGAAATTCTTTGCATTTTTATATTGCAAACAGAACAGACTGACAGATGTATACAGATGAAGAGCACAATGTCTAAAATTGAGGCTGTAAGGGAAAGTAACCTTCAGACAATAAAAGGCACATATAAAGATAAACAGACTTCTCATGAACTACTTCTTTAAATTATACCACAGTAGATTTCATATTCCCATCCCCTGCAGACTGTCATATTTCCATACAAATATTTCTTTTGGGCAGGGGAGACAGACACTTCATCTTTTTGTCGTGATCGATGAAAAAAACCTCCTTTAAAGAGCATCCTTCACTTTGTGGCAGGCCAGACTGGCTGTCCAACCCATAGCCAGGCTGCAGACATTTTAGCAGAGACTGGATCTGGGGTTGTGATGATAAGAAAGCCTGTGCCTGACTTCTGAAGTTGATTTTCCCTGGAGGAAAGTTCATTGGCTGGCTGACCTGTCAGTCTTTTGTCAATTTCTTGGTATCAAGCATAGCCTGGGAAGTGTTCAACTGAATGTCCACCACAGATACCTTTACAATCCAAAAAGGTCTAAAAGCAAAGGATTACAAATAACCCAGCAGCCATACTGTTTGTGAATCCATCCTCTCAGGGAAGACATGCACTTGGAACAGGATGCTGACTGGAGAGCCTCAAACCTGTCACCGGTGTTTATAACCCATGGTCAAAGCACCAAGCATGTGGTTGCCTTCCAGCTCATCCCATGGCTTCTGTAGTGTATGGTGGTGCAGACCTCACCTTTCATCTGCATGACGTATCTTCTCAGAGCAATTGCAAAGGTCATGACCAAATGTATTGAACTTTGTCCGTGAAGTACTGTTTGAGCAGATCTGAGGGACAGGCGCATGCTCTCACTTCCCCATTTTGGAAAGATTTCCTTAACCCCACGGTATTGGCTAGTGGTGCTGGGCATCAGAGCAGTATGCTGTGCCCCTTCCTTGGTGATATGTGCAGTTATAGGTATTAATATGCCAAAGGAACCCCCAAAGATAAAGACCAACATCAACCACAGATGAACCCAAAGTGAGGAGTACTGCATGTGTCCTCACAATGGTCCTATGCCCTCTTTTCCTTTTCAGCCCATCTGCAGATCACGATGGAAGCCAGTTTTTTTCAGGAAATATCTAACAAATAATGAAGAGTTGGCACCAGTCTCAGGGCCCACATTCACTTGTTCCAACTGTGGGGAATCTCGGAATGAAGGACTGTGAAAACCTGGCAAAAGCTGTTTGAAAACTTTCTTCAGCAAAATGATTTTCCACAGGCAAGAAGAATATGGTAAACCTTTTCAGTGGAAGAAATAATAAATACAGAGCTCCATTGTGTTCCATCACAACTGACACAAGACTTGTATGATTAATGATTAATGCCAGCGCAGTAAAGCCCTCCCAGATATGCCTCCCAAAGAAGGAGGAAGGTGGAGAGTTTAGGCCTTCAGCTGAGGTACCTGAATTACTTTAAATATGATTGTATCTCACATGCTTGGTCTTAATTGTCTCCTCCTGAAAATTCAATACCTGCATTCATGCTCCTGGGCTCCAGGGATTCCAGAGCACCACACTGTCCCCACTGAAAGGAAATGAAAAATCGGCTGATGCTAACCAGACCCCTTCAGCAACTCTACCCATTTAAGTGCTGTATCCTGCAGAGTGATTAATGATTTTTTTCCTTTTACATCTAACAGCAAAGAAAGAAGGAAAGAAAGAATGTGTGCCGTCATTCACCTTCTATCCAATAGACTACAAAGGCATAGTTTGCCAGGATATGTACTTTCCTCCTGTGCGTGATTTATATTTTTGTGGGTATCTGACGTTGCCTCTTCCTTGTATGTGGTTGGAGCTCGCAGCATCTTATCAGCCAAAGGTTTGTCTCAAGCTTGTACATGGCTAGCATTCTGCTTGCTTTGGGCCTTTTTAAAGCTGCAGCCTGAACCTGTTCACCAGCCCTTTATTAACATGTGGTTTATGGTACAGGTGTAATAATTAATCCAAATGGGTAGCAGATGTGGCTGTCTATCTCTGGGCATGTCAGTTCCTACACACCACCCCTTAATCAAGCAGTGCCCAAGCAATGCCAAAGTAAATGAAAGAAAATAAATTCCACTGAGATATTTATGAGGGCCACCTGGACAGGGAAATACCTTGGCCTTTGCCTGTCCCCTGCTCCAGGTGGCTACAAAAGACTGAAGTCCCTCACGAAATACAGGTCAAATCAATCTTGCAGGGAGCTGAAAATGAAAAGCTGTGCTTGGCTCCCTTATTTAACAATAATGAATTTTTGTACATGTGCTCTAAGGAACCCTGCCCACTTCACCTTATTTATCTGAAACTTCCCTTCTTTTTACCAGTGCCAGCACCTGCTGAACTACACATAATTCAGGTTACTGGGTCCTGCCTCTGTTTCTGGCAAGCCAAAGCTAAGGATCTTCTTTGTGTTATCAGCTGGACTCTGGGTGTTGCTTTGCAAATCATGAAGGCAGATGCCAGATTTTTACGCTCCTGCCATTTCCACATCTCCTTTTTCAATTATTTAAAATCTTCTCGTGGGTAATTCCTGGCAGATTTTCAACACATTCAGTTTCTGCCATGACGAAAGGCTTTGCCGGTGAAGAGGTGGTTGTTCCAGCCTGCCCTGGGAGGAGTTCCTCCCTATTGGAAGTTGCAGCCTCAGCCTTCCTAGAGCATCATGGCAAAATGTACCTCCCTCCACCTAGGAAGCTTCCGTTCATCTGCTGCATCACATCCAGCTGCTCCTCCCCAGGCAACAACCACACCAAGGGCACTGTGGCTGGAAACCCAGGTCTTCCCTGGGGTGATGTGATGGATTGACTGTGGCTGGATGCCAGGTGGCCACCAAAGCTGTTCTATCACTATAATGAGAAATTAAACCAAATCTTAAAAATGCCTTCCCCTCACCCCTCCCTTCTTCCTGGGCTTAACTTCACTCCAAATTTCTCTACCTCCTCCCTGCAGCAGCACAGAAGGAGAGGGAATGGGGGTTGTAGTCAATTCATCACACATTGTTTCTGATGCTCCTTCTTCCTCAGGGGAGTGACTCCTCACACTCATCCCCTGTTCCTGCATGGGGTCCCTCCCACAGGAAACAGTCTTCCACAAACTTTTCCCATGTGAGTCCTTCCCATGGGCTACTGTTCTTCACAAACTGCTCAAGCGTGTGTCCCTTGTGGGATCACAAGTCCTGCCAGCAAACCTGCTCCAGCTTGGGCTGCTCTCTCCATGGGTCCACAGATTCTGACAGAAGCCTGCTCCGTTGTGGGCTTCCTATGGGCCCCCAGCCTCCTTTAGGCATTGACCTGCCCTGGCATGGAGTCCTTCATAGGCTGTAGGTGGATATCTGCTCCACTGTTAACCTTTATGGGCTACAGGGGCACAGCCTGCCTCACCATGGTCTTCACAATGGGCTGCAGGGATATCTTTGCTTCAGTGCCTGGAGCGCCTCCTGCCCCTCCTTCTTCACGGATCTTGGTGTCTGTAAAGTTGTTTCTCTCGTGTATCTTTCCTCATCTCTCTGGCTCCAATTGCTGTTGCACAGAGCTTTTTTTTCCCTTTGTAAGACATAATGACAGAGGCACTAACATCACCTTGGCCAGGTGCGGGTCCATCTTGGAGTCAGCTGGCATTGGCTTTCTTGAACATAGGGGGACCTTCTCACAGCTGCTCATAGAAGCCACCCCTGTAGCCTCCCCACCACCAAGACATTGCCACAAAAAACCCAATATAGGTGGGCAGGACTTCTGCTAAAAAAGGAAAACTTCTGAAGGCTTATAAAATGAAGCTTCTGAAGAACAAGCATTGAATACCCCTTACATTCATGGCCATTGAATTCTCAATGAATGAGGAATAGTGAATGACAAAAGAAGGCTGTGCGTGACAGAAGAACTCAGGTGACATCCTTATAGCTGTAAATTTATTTTATCCACACAACAAAACATGTGGGTATCAGTGCATGTAGTCCTGTCATAGGCACTGCTTAGTGTGTAACAACCATGATGCCAGGCTGCATAAGTAAAACAAAGTGCCAAAACCAATAAAGCTAAATTAAAGATGATAACAGGTAAGTACCTTGCTATTTTAACATGTAAGCTCATTGCCTGATCAAAGATAGTAAGAAGTTTCCCTTAGGTTGTTGTTTATAGAATCATGGAATGATAGAATCATAGAATGATAGGGACTGGAAGATCATCTAGTCCAACCCTCCTGCTAAAGAACGATCAGCCAGGGCAGGCCACACAGGAACATATCCAGGTGCTTTTGAAAGTTTCTAGAGAAGGAGACTCCACAACCTCTCTGGGCAGCCTGTTCCAGGCTCTGTCACTCCCACAGCAAAGAAGTTTCTCCTCCTGTTGAGGTGGAACTTTCTGGTTTCCAGTTTGTGACCGTTGCCCCTCCTCCTATCCCAGGGCACCATTGAAAGGAGCCTGGCCCCTTCTCCTTGACACCCACCCTGCAGAGATTTGTAAACATTGCTAAGATCCCCTCTCAGTCTTCTCCAGGTTAAACAGCCCCAGGGCTCTCAGCCTTTCCTCAGCAGAGAGATGGTCCAGTCCCTTCATCATCCTCATAGTCTCTGTTGGCCTCTCTCCAGTATTTCCCTGTCCCTCTTGAACTGGGGAGCCCAGAACTGGACACATCATCCAAAAATACTCAGTTTCCTTCAAGGACAGAACAAAAAGAAGAGAACATGCATGGTGGAGTACAGAGGAAGGAGTGATTCTGGCACTGGAAGGACCCTCTCTGAAGGAGGAGGCTAGTCATGGCAGGTCATCAGGCAGCACAATGCCAACACAGCATCTGCCTCTTCTGCTGCAAGGTGCATTAGTTTGTATCTTAGGAAGAGTGAACAGGATCAATGCAGACACTCAGAAATGTCTGAGAGTCAGAAACAGATAAAAAACGTGTTTGACTAATGTGTTTTTGAGCTCATGTACATGATGGTAAGGCCAAAAATGCATTGGTACTATAGGATACTCTTCTTTCCTTCTGTCTACAGTAGACATTTACAAATATGCAGCTGTAAATTAGACCTTGAAATCCTTGGTCTGATCTGCATGAAGTGGCTTGATTAGCAGCAGTGTTCAGTAGGTGTAGTTCCTGGTATGAACTAAACAATGTGCCACAGAATACAGAGAAAGAAAACAAACAAACAAAAGAAAAATCACAGAATTGTCATGGTTGGAAAAGACCTCTAAAATCACTGTGTCAACCCTCAAAAAAACCACAAACCAAACCAAACAACACACCTCACCATCCCATGTGCACATCCTGAAGTGCCTCAGCTACCAGTTTTTTGAACACCTCCAGGGATGGTGACTCACCACCTCCCTGGGCAGCCTGTTCCAGGGCCTCACTAGTCTTTCAGTAGAGAAATTCTTCCTAATACCCAATCTGAACCTCCCCTGGTGCAACTTCAGGCCACTTCCCCTAGTCCTGGCAACCACCTCATTGCAGCCTCCTTTCAGGTAGTTGTAGAGCATGTTAAGGTCTCCCCTGAGCATCCTCTTCTGCAAACTAAACAATCCCAATTCCCTCAGCCTCTTCTCACAGGACTTGTTCTCCGGACCCTTCACCAGCTTCATTACCCTTCTCTGAACTCACTCCAGCAACTCAATGTCTTTCTTACAGTGAGGGGCCCAGACCTGAACCCAGTACTCGAGGTGTGGCCTCACCAGTGCTGAGCAGAGTGGGACAATCACTTGCCTTCTCTTGCTGGCCACACTATCTCTGACCCAGGCCAGGATGCCCTTGGCCTTCTTGGCCACCCGGGCACACTGCTGGCTCATGTTCAGCCAGCTGTCCACCAGCACCCCCAGGTACTTTTCTGCTGGGCAGCTCTCCAGCCACTCCTCCCCAAGCCTGGAGCGCTGCCTGGGGTTGTTGTGATCAAAATGCAGGACTCAGCACTTGGCCTTGTTGAACCTCATACAATTGGCCTCAGCCCATCAATTCAACCTGTCCAGATCCCTCTGCAGAGCCTTCCTCCTATTTCCAGACAGAAATAAGTGCAAGCAGATGCAGGGAATTTGTAACGCAACATTTCCAGTTGTCTCCAGGAAGCTAAATGTGCTCTATGAGATGGTGGAAAACCAAAAATGAATTAAAAAAATTAAAAAAAAGGAAATGTTGTTCTGTTGTTCCTGCCAGCCTAACATGAGGAGAGGAATCCCTCCCAAACCTGGCAGTCGTTTTAACCATAACAAAATCAGGAAGACAATGTTACCACGCAAGTGAATTTCCACATTTCTAGGAGAACTTGCACAACCTGTCCATGGGGACCAAACTTCCATGCTTCAAAGGATGATGATAACCTCCAGAAAGGTCATATACCTCAGTGGGAAAACTTTCTTGGCCTTTATGAGCACACAGCAGCAATCCAGTAATGCCTTTAATTTGCTACGTCCATAACAAGGGTCATATATATGGGTGGGAACTCATATTACTGTCACAGCTGTGACCAAAATATGTTTTTCTATTTCTCATAATGTCAATTATCTGATATACACTAGGTGATAAAGATGTGGACAGAGCAACAGGGAGCTAGCTCCCTACAGATATCTTCCAGCAAAAGAGATTTCAGCATGACGGTGTTGCAGTCGAGGGGTCTACTGGAGGTACTACTCCCCTAATTTATCTCACAACTGTGTATTGAAAGACTAGCCACGTAGTTTGTCATTTTTCTCAAATGTTTTTTGGCCTATCTGACACCTGAAACCCAAGATGTACATCTGGTAGCACCAACTCCAGTGTTAGACTGAACAATTTTGCGCAGCGTAACACACACATCATAGAAGTCACAGAAATGGAAACACATGGAAGAAATTAGTAAAGACAAGTGGGTCAGAGAGAAGAAAGAGGAGTACAGACATCTTAGAAGACAAAAAGGACCAAGGTTTGAATCAGCCAAAATCCCAATTTGCAAATCTCTGAGGATTTTACAGGTACTGATCTTTCTATTCTCTGGCTAAATGATCTATTGGAAAGAGGTGAGAATCACCCATTGGAAGTCTGGAAGCAAGGAGGAAGGCAAAACTTCAACGTGACTAAAAGCCTGGGGCTCATACCGCAAAAGCTTAGGTCTCAATCTCCATTTACAAGCCAGCTCCTGGACTTAATTTGTAATGGTAATTTTGTGTTAGCTGAAGTGTTCTGCTGCTGGCACATTTGACAGTAAAAGGAGAATCCACTGTAGGTGTGTTTGGATTTCATGGAGGTTTCTCTGTAGATACCTGCATTTTCACGGAAAGCCTTTTGAGATACACTCTGTGAACATCAAATTGAAAGAAGGGCTAAACCACATCTCTGTGTGCGCATAAATAGATAGCTATGAGTACACACAGAGAGATATTGACATATATATGTACACGTAATAATGCAATAATGCATACAAAACCCAGTTTGTAGATACACAGACAACCTTATCAGCATATGAGTCTACAACTCTGATTGATAATCACACCCACCCATTCCCTTTTTATCTCTCCCAGCACCTTTGCTTTCCTCTCCTCTGCAGGTTGCACAACATCATCATACTGAGACTCTTGTTCAGTTTCCATATGTGGAAATATAAAAGATTAGGATAACTGATGCCACCCTGATACT
Source organism: Ceryle rudis (assembly GCA_033439905.1). Classification (NCBI taxonomy): domain Eukaryota; kingdom Metazoa; phylum Chordata; class Aves; order Coraciiformes; family Cerylidae; genus Ceryle; species Ceryle rudis. The sequence goes on along the minus strand of JAAGNO010013579.1, from coordinate 54,700 downwards.
ACTTGTTAGTAGTAGCGTGAGTCTGACTCTGACCAACGACGGGGAATGGCAGCCAGTCACAAGGGTGTGTGGGCAGAGCCTTGACCCAGGCAAGGTGGAGAACAGGTGGTTACTGGGAAGGACTTACCTGTACGCTTACTTCAGTATTAATTTTTCTCAGCTAAGCAAAACATCCCAATATCCTTGTAATATAATTCTTTCACATTAACTGGTGAGGCTATAGAAATCAGAGAGGACATAGAGTATCATGAAAACTGAGTAAGAAAAAAAAAGTTGCAAGTGAACATATCTGTATTTTGGGCTATGATTTTCTACTCTCAGCAGTCCTACAGGCATCTCACACTACTTTTCATCACAGAAGTTCTATGTATTTATATTTCTGATGTTGCCTCATTTCTACCTTTTTGTTTCAATGCACATGCTGTGACAGATATTGCACTTGGTAGAACAATAAGCACTCCAAACCCAGTGGATGTTAGAGTGTCCTACGCTTTGAGAAGCATAGTCTGGCAGTCATCACACAACTGGCAGGGTTTTAAATAACAAGGGGGACAACAAGACCAGGTGGACTTCACATGAGAGAATGCAATGATTCTTCTTTGTCTTTTCTAGCAATCATATTGAAGACAGTGTTCAGAGCAGCTGTAGGAACTTTCAGCACTGAGCTTTTCTTTCTTAAGTACTCAGTGATTGCTCAGTGGTGGTTAAACTCCCCCTAAAATTCACCTCTTGCTGTAGCTCCCATGGGAGGTAAAACCTCCATCAGAAACAGAAAACATCATCCAGAACCAAGGTCATATACAGACACAGTGATCACCAGGCTGGCCCGTAAAGATGAGACATATCTGAGGCTAACCCAGAAAATCAGTTCATAGGTCAGGAAACAGATCAACAGGATCCTTGTCTGGCCATGGGCATGGATGTGTGAGACAGAGACAGGCACACTTATGTCATAGTTCAGGCAGTGACTAATAGCACAGACTTGTGCTCCTGGCCCATCTGTAGGTCATGTGTCAGTGGAAGCCCCAAATGAGGGTGGTCAAGGCAACTAAGGGGTTTTTATTAGTGCCCTCAGGGCCCTGTGAGATGCAGATGATAATAAGCGCCTTCATTTTTTATTGTGAAATCTATTCGGGGTTCTTGCTTTCTTGTAACATAACAACGTCACAGTTTGCTTTGGTCAAGACCTGGTTACACCATAAACAGGGGCTGACTGTGGAAAGCCAAGGCCAGCAGGACAATGCAAACAAGAAGTAAGCATAATGAGCCTTGGCATGGACAATGGATCAACCAGTGACAGAATCTTTCACAAAGCTGCTGGGAAGGTATAATGTGATAACGTTTGATTGGCTGCCTGTGTCAACAACTAACCACAAAGACCTTCAGCAGTAGAGATTGAGGGAAGACCCTTGGTCCCCTTGATAAATTGAGCTTAGTGGTCTCACATTGTCTGTTTCTCTTCCCTCCATAACAACTTGTGTGATTAATTTTCTCTGCCTCTTTAAAACCAGATTGAAAGCATCAGCTCCTGAACTTGTAAGATATAAAGACCCATATCTCAACAAGAGGACACATCTACCAAAGTGGACAATAAACTGAGGAATGCTGCCATTTTGTGAGTGACAGGTTGTCATCTCTTAGTTTCCATAAGCTAGATACTCTTCAGGCTAGACGGGTTCAGAAAAGACTGTTGTGATTTAACCCCAGTTAGCAAATAAACACCGCACAGCTGCTCACTCACTCCCCAGTGGGATGAGGAGAGAATCAGAAGAGTAAAACTGAGAAAATTCATGGGTTGAGTTAAAGACAGTTTAATAAGTAAAGCAAAAGCCACACATGCAAGCAAAGCAAAGCCAGGAATTCATTCCCCACTTCCCATAGACAGGCAGGTGTTCAGCCATCTCCAGGACAGCAGGGCTCCATCACACGTGACCGATACATGGGAAGACAAATGCCATCACTCTGAACATCCCTCCCTTCCTTCTTCTTCCCTGAACTTTTTATTGCTGAGCATGGCATCATATGATACAGAATATCCCTTTAGTCAGTTGGGATCAGCTCTCCCAGCTGTGTCTCCTCCCAAGTCTTTGTGCACCCCCAACGTACTCGCTGGTGGGGTGGTATAAGGAGCAGAAAAGGCCTTGACACTGTGCAAGCACCGATCAGCAATAACTAAAACAACCCTGTAGTATTGTGCTGGTTTTGGCAGGGATAGAGTTAATTTCCAGTACAAATCCAAACCATGGCCCATAGGAGATACTGTGAAGAAAATTAACTCTATCCCTGCCAAAACCAGCACAAAACCTCTGTTTAATTCTATTGACTATGTTAAAGATTAGCAATGTAAATGAGGGAAGAATGAGGCCCAACCATATCTTTAGAGTTTAACAACTAAAACTGGTATAAATCAATGAATATACGTGATAGTCTTGCAAAAATAACCTAGCGTCAGGAACAGGGGATGGAGGGACATTCTATTCCCAAGTACTTGGTACTGACAACAGGGCTTGTACCCCTGCACCGTACAGAGGAGCAAACAATCCATCTTGACTCCTGCAAGGGATACAGCTGCATTCCTGCAGCCTAATGTGCTTTGTCTTTCAAGAAGTTTCCAGTGGATACATCTAGTGGTCCAGTTCCAGGATGGGCTTGCAGATAAAAATACTTTCTTACTTCTTTTATCCATCTGAGTGGAGCTGCTGAAATGCAAGGACCATAGACAATTATCATTCCACAGCCACGTACCATGTAGTGGACCCACATCTGTGGGGTTTTTAAGTTGCTCTTTTAAGATCAAGCGCTGCTGCCACTCTCTAGGCTAGAACAGTCTTTCATATGCAGACAAGTGTTTCAGTGCTTAATGATGAGACATTAGTATAGCAAGAACTGGCACTTCTTGTGATTAGTTGATCAGTTTTAAACAGAGACAAGTACTTAATTACATGGCAAGCTGTGAACTTCGGAATCTACTGCTCAGGTAAACTGTGGACACAGGTGGCAGGACAAGGTCAAAAGAGATCTGAAAAATTCATGGTAACAAGGCCGTAAACAGACATTAAAGGGAAGATGCAGGGTTCCCAGCCACAGTCATTGTGGCTATAGGGGTGGTGTGACTGGATCATAATGAACCACAGATAGTGACCAGGCTTCTCTGCTCTCCCTAAAAAGCATCACCTCCTGCCACTCCTGGATACAGTGTCTGGACTGTGCTCTCTGCCCCAGTGGTACATTTTCTGTGGCGTTAGGGTCACTTTTCTTCATCTTGAATGAGGTAGGAGACAAGGTTAGCTGAGAGGACATCCAAGTCTCCAGAGATTCCTTTTGGCACCCTGAACTTCTCATGTCACAAATTCATTTTTCAAGAGTCAAGGAAATAACCTGTCTTCATCGAAGCCCCGCAGCTTAAGTAGGTTACAGTAAATTAATCAACTGTTCAGGTGCTAATGTAGCAGTTCTCTTTAAGTACCCTTTTCTCATCAGCCTGTACACCACTGGGCCACAGCTGGGCCACACTGGAGGAAGAGCAATGTTAGCAGAATATTGGGCCTGGGACACTGTTTCCCGTTCAGGCTGCTACCTGACTGCATTTCCACATCCAGAAGTTTCTCACTGGGCATATTTAGCATCATCCAGTACAATCAAGAGTCCCAGCGACATGCTGTCTGTCTAGGTTATTTGTAGCTTTTAGAAACTGGGGAATGTCAGCAACATTTTATGATTGTTGTATTCTACATACATGCGCTAAGGCAGCTGGCCATCTTCTGTGAGTGGAATCTCCTGGCAGATCAGAGATCAACCGGAGATCATCAGTCTGTTACTTGATGAGGTTGGTCACCTCACAAATAGGGATGTAGACAAAGCAGAGACATTTAATACCTTCTTCACCTTTGTCTTTAAAACCAGTGATGGGCCTCTGGAGCCCTGTGCTGGAAGATCATGACTGGGGGATGATAAACTCCCAGCTGACCTTGGACTTGTTTGAGACTTCCTGCTCCAGATGGATGTGCATGAAGCTATGGAGCACAATGGGATTCATCCCAGGGTACTGAAAGAGCTGGGCCATCTTATCATGGGACCTCTCCCCATTATTTTTCAATGGTTTTTGGAGCCTGGAGAAATCCCAGTCAACTGGAAACTGGCAACTCTTGTCCCAGTTTTCAAGACAGGTAAGAAGGAAGACCCTGGTAATTATGGACCTGTCAGTCTCGCTTTAGTGCCTGGTAAAATTATGGAGAAGGTTGTTCTGAGAGTATTGAAAAACACTTGAGAGACAATACAGTCATTGGTCATAGCCAGCATGGGTTCATGAGGGGAAAGTCCTGCTTAATTAACTTAATTTCTTTTTACAACAAGGTCACCCATCTAGCTGACCAAGGGAAGCCAGTAGATGTAGTGTTTGTGGATTTGAGCAAAGCTTTTGATACAGTCTCTTGCAGTATCCTGCTGGGAAAAATGTCCAGCACACAGCTGGACAGGTCCATAACACACTGGGTATGCAATGGGCTGATGGGTCAGACTCGGTTACAGTGAATGGGGTTACATCAGGCTGGCAGCCAGTCATCAGTGGGGATCACCAGGGCTCAGTTTTAGGGTGAGTGCCCTTTAATGTTTGTTATCTGAATGCAGAAATGGAATGTATATTAAGCAAGTTCAATGCTGATGCTAAACTAGGAGGAGCTGTGAACTCCCTTGAGTATAGAAAAGCATTACAGAGACATCTGGATAGACTCAGGAGTTGGACATTCACCAATCACATGAAATTTAACAAAAGCAAGTGCCAGCTTTTCCGTATGGGACAACGTAATCCTGGTGCTGATCTCCTCTCTCTGGTGACCAGTGACAGGATAGGAGGGAATGGAATGAAGCTGCATCAGGGGAAGTTCAGCTTGAACATTAGGAAAAGGTTCTTCACTGAGAGGGTGGTCAGTCACTGGAACAGGTTCCCTGGGGAAGTGGTCAGTGCACCAAGCCTGTCAGAGTTCAAGGAGCATCTGAACAATGCTTTTCATCATACAGTTTTGCTTTAGGTAGTCCTCTGAGGAGTGGAGAGTTGGACTCAATGATTCTTATAGGTCCTTCCAACTTGAGATATTCTGAAATGCTATGATTATATGAACGGAAGATCCTGAAGTGAAAAGAGAAATATATCACATTTAGATCCTTTCACAATTTAACTTTGGACTTGCCGTGATTTGAAATGGACATAGCAGAAGTCTATTACTTGTAATAGCCCAGGATATTTCTTTCCCACAGATACCATATAAAATGGATTTCCCAGATGTTCAATGACCTACTTAGCCATAGATTTCTTTCACTCTGTTTCAGTAAGAACAGCAATTGTCTGAAAATTCAAATACATTGAAATCAAAATACTGAAGAACTTATATTTGTTTTGCTCTTTGGTCCTTCCAGGCCAAGGATGTGGACCTCATCATTCTAGCAGGGTCTCTTGTATCCAGGGGCATAATTTTCAACACCATTGGTGGACACACTCCCTCTTCAATGTCCTGCCTTTCAGGAGGTCTGGCACAAGATTGGATTTTCCCAAGGGACAGATATTCTCTTTTGAACGGCTTTCCTCCTCTCTCAGAAAATGTACTCTTCAGACCAGTCAGGGAAGTTGCTGAATCAAATCTGGAAGGGACTTTAATGATGTATGTAAGGGCCCAGTGACTGGGAGGGGGGGTCTCAGACCACTGCAGATATTGACAGAAAGCAGCTGAGTACTGTCATTTGGTGAACAGAACCCCATGATCAGATCCAGATTAGAAAGGAATCTGGTGGATGGTTTCTGCCACGGGACTGGAGTTTCAGCTAATAATCAAGAAATTTCCCACTCTGAAGCTTGAATGACAAAAGCTTTACTCTTGGCCTTTGCTTTGTAATATGACAGAAGAAAATCCACAGTGCTTCTCTCCCAATGGGACAGGATAGCTCCTATGATTTTACTATCTTACTTTTTCCAAAGCATTCTGCAGCACTCTTTAAACTCCAACTATATATGAACAGCTTCTTTCCTGGTTCTTACAGCTGAGTGCCCCCAGAGTGCAAATTATTTCATGTGATTCCCCCTATCCCTCATAGTCTACTAACCTCAAAGACATCCCTGAGCTTCAAGTAATTCTTGGTTATCTTTGATTGAAAGCCTACAGTCCAGGAATAATCATCAGTATCTTCTTGGATAAAGTTCTTCCAACAGTAAGTATAGTCTGGATAAATGGAAGCAAGATCACTAGCCTGAATTTATTCAGATACCAGACAACCTCAGAGAACAAGACTTTTTAACCTCTTCCTTATGCATATGACACAGAGACAGCTTGACTGTAGACAGGCCAGCTGAGGGATGCTGTCCACTCCATATTTAGAACCAATGCCATTCTCTCTAGGCACTTTTTTTCTCTCTTATCAGCAGAGGACCCCTGCAGCCACACTTATCTCAGCAGCTACATTTAGTGTCCCTAGGACAAGGGAGAAGCACCCTATCTCCCATTCTCTCAGGAGTGACAGAAGGATGGCATCTCTAAACAAGGGAGACTTTTCATACAGGTCTGGTTGCTAAGAGCCCTGTCCCCCTTCTCCTGCATCTTTTTTGGATGCAACGCTCAGTCACTGAATGGTGGTGGATGTGCCCCCACAGAAGCTGGGCAGGACACTGAGCACAAAAACAACCCCATACCAGATTCACCCCTCCCCAGTTCCACAAAACACAGGAAAACTTGCCTTCAATTTCCATGACTGCAACGGTTACTTCTGCCAAGCTCACGAGGTTCTTCAGACCTTGGCAGATTGTTTCATCTTCTAGGTAATAAAGCCGTGCTACATATATGTCTGTGTCCACATATGAATGCTTCTTTAAGAAATTCAGTATTTTAAGACAGCACAGGGGTGCCAGGACAAGTGCCAAGTGATTGAACCATTGTCATAATTACTGGATCTTCTCAAAGATCTTCTCCAGGAAGACTTCAGCATGGTGATGATCATTTCTGACCCAGTGTATCCAAGGCGTGCCAGTCTCACCCCACTGCAGTTTGCATAGTACGTGTGTGTCCTGCGGAGTCTCACGGGGATCAAAATTATACTTTAATGCCTTCTTAGATATATACGTGCTGAAACAGAAGAGAAACTTCAAGGATGTTGAAGTTAACAACTTTGTTTTCAGTAGTTCTCCAGTACAAAATAAAAAGGGAGAGGGTGGAGGAAATGAGAGAACTGAAAAGGGCAAAACATAAGAGAGCAATGCAAGGAAAATGGAGAGGTAGGCACCACAGCAGGGTGAAAGAACCAAACCTTGAACCACATAATCCTCCTCTTGTCTGCAACTTCATATAGAACTTCCACCTCCTCACCCTTCCCTATGGCTGTCCTCTTTCTCATCAGCATGAGTATTTCTAAAAGATTTCTATATCTTTTTTATGTGTCGCACATTTTTCCACATTTTTAGCCCTTTCAACATAGGGAGTCATTGAAAAGTTTGTAAAAACTGAAAAAAATAAAAGAAAGAAAATAAAATTACCTCTAGGATCATCAAGTCTCAATCTTCATCCTAACATCTCTCTATCCATCAGACCATGGCCTCAACTGCTACATCCACTTGTTTTTTAAACACCTCCAGGGATGGTGACTCCACCACCTCCCTGGGCAGCCTGTTCCAGTGCCCTGTTCCACTCTCTCAGTGAAGAATTTCTTCCTAATATCCAATCTACACCTCCCCTGGAACAACTTGAGGCCATTTCCTCTTGTAT
>JAAGNO010013579.1:0-46858 GCA_033439905.1 Ceryle rudis | reverse complement strand
TTTCCTCATAAGAGAGATGTTCCAGTCCCTTCATCATACTCGTAGCCTCCCTTGGACTCTCTCTAGTATTTCCCGGTCTTGAACTGGGGAGCCCAGGATTGGACCCAGTACTCCAGATGTGGTCTCACTAGGGCAGAGTAGAGGGGGAGGAGAACCTATCTATTTGGCAAGATTTGTCTAATAATCCTGTATGTTGACTGCTGCCACAGATGAAAAATCAAAAGAGATGGATCATTGGGGTGAAGCTTAATGCGGTGATTATCCTGATACCATTGAAATATTTATTGAAAACTGTCATGCAAATACAAGGGGAATCAAAGCCTTTTTTCAATTTGAACTATTACTGCTTAAATTTCCCTACTATTCAGTTATGCTAGAGAGAAATTACTGAACAAAACCAAGTATATGAGTCATCATTAAATCTGTGAGACCTATTAGCTATCAGCTTTCCATTTACCAGTCTGAAACTCCATGCCAAGAAGTGTCACAGTCTGCTTAGAACAGCAGTGGGGCCAGCCTCAACTAAATGGCAGCAGCAGCTAAAAACTCCTGAACTATGCTGATTTTCTAACTTACCTTCCCATATTATCATCCCCCCTACACAAAGTCCGAATGTTGGAATGAATTGTCATTGATAACATGGAGGTGCCTGATAGCCCTAGAGGGCCAGAGTTTCCTCTTTTCATCTTAAAGAGGTTTTAGAATATGAATGCACAGAGAAGTGTGTTAAATGGATTATGCTTCCATTATTTTAACTTGTTTATTTGCAACATGAGAACAGCGTGAAGTAAACACCTGGGAAGTTTCAACTGGCAAAGTTCAGATGTTCTTTGATTATAAGGGCACAGAAATAGCATCCTTTTAGAACAAGTGCATAAAAAACAATTCAGAAAAAAAATATACGTCATGTAACTTGAAAACTGACATTTTTCTTGTGGCTTCCAAAAATATCCACTTCTGCACCGAGACTAATGCCTGTTACAGTTTAGCCAAACAGGGTCAAGGCAGGTGGTTGGAGATTAAAGTTCCACATCAAATTAACTATGATATTTGATATCTGGTAAATATTCTTCCTGGCAAGTTGAATAAGAGACTTTATTATATGCAACAGATTGGAGTAAATAAAAAATGTGAGGCAAACAAAACATCCACTCGCTGTAACAAAGTCTTCTCTCCACAGCCTAATCTCAAGGGAAGAAAAAGAAAAGGAAGACCAGCGGTCAGAGAAAATACTTTAGATGTGAAGGAAGCATGTGTCTGGCAGTTTCAGATGTGCACATGAAAAGTAGACTGTTGGAACCAAAGGGCTTCTCCATATGTTGAACTCTGAGTCTCCCATTTCTTCCAGAAATGATTAGCTAAGGATATTTTCCACTTTTCAGTCAATGAGAAGAGAAAATACTACAGGGAGATGTTAGATGCACCACTGGGAAATGCACATCTTCTTATCTCTCTCTACAAGTATCTCTTCCAATCTTCCTTCTCCACCTGCTCCAGACCCTGGGCTACTAAGCCAAGTTTCTAGGGGATTATAGTTTCCCAAGTCTTCCTGTCGATCGTTTATAATCACTGGCATGAAAATGGCTTTTTGTTTCCAGTTCTGCAGAACATCTTCAGGAATTTAAGATTTATTAAAAAGAAATATCAGTGTCTCAGAAAACTCCTAGCCAGTTCTTTCAAAACTCCTGGCTGCAGCGGATATTTTTTCTTTGGTATCCTAAGGACAAAGCTTATACATTGGAAGCATGGCACAAAAGCAGTGTCTGCAGCATAAACAGGGTCTGTCTGTCCTGTATCAATGGCAGAATACACACAAGTTACACAGCTTCATCAAAATTGGTATCTTCATTCCCTTTGCAAAGCTGTCAGTACTGTCTCCCTTGCTTGTTCTTGCACATCTGAGAAAAGGAGGATGGTAAAGATGCAGCTGAACACTGTGGGTTCCTTACTGCCTGTATTTCTACTCATTCAGTTGTTTTCTAGGCCCTGCTTTTGCTGTTTTAGCTCCCCATTCATTCATAAATGTGAAATGTGCTTTATAGATATGAACAGAGGAATGGTGGTCTCTCTGCTCACTCTAATCACCAAACATGCTGTAAACTCTGGCAGTCTTTAAAAATGTAAATTATGTCTGTATCTGCATAAAAGGTTTCTGACAACACTGCTTAGAAAGGAAAAGTAGAGTGTCTGAAATAATCAGATGCCTGTCTAAAACTGGTAGGCAAAATAGTGGAGGATTAGACAGATTCTGTAGTCAAAAATTACTATGTTCAAAGTGTATTTATGTAAAATAGATCTTGTCCAAGCAGCTTGAGATACAGGAGAGATCAGGTTATAAATATAGTGCACGAAGATTAGTATGTCAATAAAATAGCCTTCAGTATAGAACTTCATTTGGCATCTCACTGTGTTTTCATTCAGAAGCTGGGATAAGAAAAAATGAATGCACTTTATGTTAATGATTAATTGGAAAGTCATACTATAAATTTGGAATCTTGCTTAAATAGGTGTGTTTTGTGTGAAACCCTGCATGGGTCAGTTTCATAATTAAACTATTTAGTATTAGTATTGATAACCAGGTAAAAATAGGCAGTTAACCCTGACAAAGTCTGAATATGATACAAAGATTATGGAGTGGGGAAAAAAAAAGCAAAAAAAAAAAAAAGCAAGACAACAAAACAGTGATGCAGACCAGATTGCCTGGTGAAACAGATGCAAGCAACACATTAGAAAGTAAAGGCATTCATTTGGGAAAAAGAAAGCAGGCCATACTGACAGAATACACTGTACATAAACTCTGGAGGGTGCTTAGAACCACAGTGAGTATGCAGTCAAATAGGAGCTCCCTGAGGACCTCTAAAAAAGGCTACAGTGGTGAATTAGAATGGAGAAAAATGAATACAGGTATGGTATTTGGTGATTATGTGGCCATAAGATCTGTAATCACTGGTGTCCGCAATCTAAGCTGGTTAGAGGATAGCAGGAAAAGTCTCATAGGAAAATCAAGAGGGTAATTAAAAGGCTGGAAAACTTATGCTGGACTAAAAGACTCCAAAAGATCTCAGTCTCTTAAAGAATGTTATAAAGATGACTGTCCATATTTACCTACAGTAAGACTGTTGTTTTGTTTTGTTTTATTTACTGGAGAAGGGAATTGTAGGGTCCAGGAATTGTAGGGTCCAATGTCTGGAAATACAAATATGGTAATTTCATGCCAAAAATAAGGCACATGTGTTTTTACCAGACAAGGACAGCTGATCATCAAAAGAACAGATCTGCTGGCTACGCAAGTTTCTATATCACTGGCAATTTGAAAATCAAGATTGGCTTCATTTTAAAGATGTGTCTTACTTCCAAATGCAAGTAATTCAGGGACAAAATGGTCTGGCCTGTGTTATCCTGGAGGTCAGAATCAACATGCAGGCTGCTCCCCTCTGGCTTTATAAACCATGAATCAGTTCCGTAATTCTTTCATGGGGAGGTCTATGCTTTTGGGGTTTGTTTTTCCTTTTGAATTGAAATTAGACATTATTGCATTTGTAGCATTAATTGTCCCAGACAACCAATAAATCAGACACATATTTTGCCTGGGATGTTTAGCTCACTTTATCCACAAGAAGACAAAGGAGGAACTTGGACTGGAACATGTGTATTACAAAGGGAGGAAGAGATAGCTTTATGGGCTGTGATGAGATGACCTCATCCAACATTGGCTTTCTTAGATGTCAAAACTCTAATTGTTTGGGATAACTTTTCTCTGCTGTTTGCTTCTTTTCTTTTAATTGATGCTAAACTTAAAAACAGAGGGAAAAGTTACAGTGGAGCCAAAGCAAGATGAGCAGTCATTTTTTTACCCAGAATTATCCCAAGATTTTAACTTGCAGTGGATTTAATCTAAAGACTCCAACCTCCCTGTAGCCACATGTTGAATCAATTGAAAAGCAACCAACAGGTAAATATCTCTAGCACGGCACTGCTAATAATGTAGCAGACCTTTAGCAGAAGAGGAAACCCTTTTGACCCCTCCTGTGAAAGCTTTTCTGTGGCCTCAAAAAAAATTTGGTTAATTTTTTTGTGAAACTGTCATTACAAATGCAAGAAGCAGACACCTGCAAGAAGCTGATAACTTTACATATACCATCAAGAGGGAAAAGCAGAGGCAAATAGGTTTTATTTGGCTTTAACGGAACACCAGGGAGAAATACAGAGAGAGGTTGACTGACAAGGGCTTCAGTAGAAACCCGTCAGCTCGTAACGTGAGAAAGTGCTTGTAAATGTACAAAAAAAACGTGGTCCTTTCCGAAACTAAGACACTTTGCCTGAAATATTCTACTTTCCCCCCATTGTTTCCTATCCTCCTGTGTTGAGGTCTAACCACAGAACAAGGCACCACTGACCCGCACTGCCGCTCTGTATATCCATCTGGAACGTGTCAAACATTGGAAGCCTGCCCCTATGCAAAACCCTGAAAAGAGAAGGAGGTAACCAGTGCGTATTTTTTAAACAAATAAATTCTCCTGTGTACTATGATCTTATCAGGTTTTGCATCTTAAAAAGAGACAGGCTAGGGGCACCATAAAAATACAGAACTTCCAAGAAACCTTCAGGTATTAGAACAAGAGTGTCAGAAGAAGATATCAGAAGCTGAGAGCATGCTCCTCTTGAAGAATCAAGTCAGTAGAGTTCCTGAAGACATCCTCTCTCAATTTAGAGATAAAACACATCTCCTGGGCAAGTAATAGTTATCAATGATGTCGTTTTTATCAAAATTCAATTCAAGAAATTATGAATAATCTGGTTCCTATTACTCGAAAACATCTAGTCCTAAAAAACAGTTGGGCCATTGAAGATTTTACAGAGCTATTTGCTAAAATTGAAATATTAACCCAAATTCTTAGTCAAATTTTACTTCTGATAATATCTTTTACTTCTACTCCACTAGGACTTTTCACTCTCTGCCCTACACTGTTTTAAAGGGGAATGGTGTTTCTAAAATACCTCCTAAAGCCTCTAACAATAGAGAAGTGTACCCGTCAGGAGATGCGAGTAGTCACTTTTTCGTCGAACATGCATATTGTCATTTCATTTTTGCAGAGAATAAAACTTAGCCTGTGGGTGTTGCAAGTGTGCTATAGTGCCTGTCTTCTGTAATTCTGCTTTCCTTGAAGTTACTTGTTTTGCGTCTGCTTAAAAGTGATCAGGTTTCAGTGTTTTTTAAAAGCTAACACATTTTTTATGCCATTGTATTGTCTTTGCTGCAAAAATAAAACATAGAGTCATTCAGAAAAAAATATACTGATCAATTTTAATATAAACAAATATTAAAATCTATTAGATTGCTTTCTAGAAAAGTACTGGTGCATTTGTAAATTAGACCCATAGTTTAGAGATGGTTTGGGATATTGTTGTGGCTCTTAGTAGATTAAGGTAGGTACCTGGACCACTTTACCAAACCTAAATGGACAGTAGACATAGGGTGAGTTTCTTCCCTACAGCAGTCATTGGGAGACAGATTCTCAGCATCTGTAAATTAATATAGGATCAACTTTATGATGACTTTAGTAAGGGACTTCTTCCCTATTTATGCAATGAGATGGTGTCAGGCATCTGTATGCATGGATGGATTCTTTGAATGTCAAATCAATAAAATAAAACCAACACTGATTACCAATGTAAACTATATGGAATAATGTATCGAGGTCCAAATTCATACTGGAAATGACAGTTTCATTGCTTAAGTAACAGGTAAGCTCAGGACTTAGGGACAGTTTCTCTAAGAGAGCAATTTGTTTCCTCTTGTGTCTCACTTCATTTTGGTAGAGGAAAAAAACATGCTTCACATACTTTTGCATTTTTTTAGTTGATTGAGTTGTCTCAGTTGTTTACAATTGCTGTTGTAATTCCCTTCCCTCCTCAGGCTTTACTATAAGCTGAAAAGTCAGAGATATCTAAGCAAGCAGAGATGTCTAAGTTGCAATAAGTATACAGAGATTTAATGGGAAAATATTGAGAAGTGGGATTCTGTCCTAGCAGTTTACCAGAGCTGCATATGAATAGTCACTTAGCACAATTAAAAAATAATGCTAACAATCATAGAATCATAGAATTATTAAGGTTGGAAAAGACCTCTACGATCATCAAGTCCAACTGTCTACCCAACATTATCATGACCTCTAAACCATGTCCTGAAGTGCCAAGTCTACACTTTTTTTGAACACCTCCAGCAATGATGACTCCACCACCTCCCTGGGCAGCCTGTTCCAGTGCTTCAACACTCTTTCAGTGTAGAATTTTTTTCCAAATTTCCAACCTAACCTCCCCTGGTGCAACTTAAGCCAGCCTTTTTAACCCGTCTTTTGGTTTCCATCAGTCCTGCACAGTACAGAACAAACATAGGGAGAGAGATATGTGCCTATTGTTAAGTTGGATAGGAGAATCATAGAATCATAAAATCATAAAATCATAGAATCATAGGATGTTAGGGGTTGGAAGGTACCTAGAAAGATCATCTAGTCCAACTCTCTGACAGAGCAGGATCACCTAGATCAAGTCACACAGGAACGTGTCCAGGCGGGATTTGAATGTCTGCAGAGAAGGAGACCCCACAACCCCCCTGGGTGGGAAAAGCATGAGAGTATCAGAAAAAATAAGGACTCTAAGCTGAGCACACTTCACAGGTAGTCTCTGTATGGGGGAACTTTTCAGGAAAAATACAGTGTTCTTAGCATTTTTAATACAGTTACACAAAAAGAAGTCTATCCATTGTGAAAGAGGCTGAGGTCAAGTTCTTGCACCAGGGTACTATGACTTGTTCTGTTTCTATGAATAAGAAAGAGAATTCTGAGCCTCAAAGATTAAGATATGTATCACCTTCTATTGTGGCTCTATGTCAGTCCAAGGATTTACCTACAGTCGAATACATGGGTTTCTTGAGTTGCATTTGTTTTCCAAATAATACCATTTTCCCTTCTGACCGTTGATTAATGTTTGAAATCTGTATCTAAAAAGGAACCTGGCATTTCCATTAAAAGCATTTCCCTGAATGCCCTTGTGTTATTTACCCTTGCTCAGCACCCCACAAAAATCATGTAAGTGGTAAATAAGGCGTATTGAGAACTGTTACTCTAAAAACTGCAGAGATAGAGGGTGGAACTAGAAGCACAATTTTAAAATAAATGAAAGAAAGTACTTTTTTAATACAGTGGACTTAAACTTCTGGTATCTATTGCCACAGGAGGTTGGAGAGACAGACAGAATTCAGAGTTTAGTCAAATTTGTGGATAGCAGGTCCACAAAATTGACTAAAACAGTCATTAAGGCATGTACTCTAGCATCCTTAATTCAATGATTGTGTATCGTGAGGACCACAGGTAGTGGCTAACCACTCTGTCATTGCCAGAGTCACCTATAGGACTAGATGGACCTCAGCTCTGGCCTGAAAGGCAAGAATTTTCTCCATCCAATCTGTGGACCCAGGATTTATTTCACCCAACCTTTCACATGGAAAAGATTTCTCCCTGGCTTTTCTTTGGTGTTACTGTGAACAGCTCAACATTTTATGTTCCTAGCAAAAGTTGAGGGGAACCTGAGAGCTGCCTGCTGGCAGATGGATGGAGAAGACATTGAAAAGCAGAGCCAGGTTTCCCAAGGACACCTCCTGGCTGCAGAAGTCCAGTTTTGGATGCTAGTTTTTCAGAATACTTTAACATTTCAATTTACTTTATTTGTTCAAATCACGTCTTGCTACTTTCATCCACTGTACATTTGAGTGAAGAAGCCCTTCGGTTCTTCATATAAACCTGCTGGGCTTCAGCAACAGGAGCACAGGGAGACAAAGCAGAGACCATCTTCCATTTCTGCTCCAAGAGATACTGCCTGAGTGGCCTCTGGCAGCAGGTGCTCTGTGGCAGATTTGGCAGACACATCTGTGTCTACATAAGGGAGGAGTCTATTCATTTTGTTTTCAAAACTCCATTCTGAAAGTAATAATTATTTTTATTTGTTAGAATATTTCCTATTCTATTCTTATTCTACATCAAGTTTTCTGTTTTCTGACTGCCATGCTAAAGCTGTGAGGCAGGGCAGAGAAGTAGCTTTGTAAGTAGCCCTCATAGTACAATTTTATGTTTGTGAAAACGTTTGGGTTTTTTCACTGTTGTCATTCTCGTAATTGAAAGGCGAGGGTGAAAGTCCAACAGATCAGATAATATTACAGTGTTCAGATTAATTTCATTTTTATAATTTTTATGGCTTTGCACCTTATTGTTTGGCAGTTGGTGGGAATAGATCAACTTTCCCCCATTTCTGAAAGCTGATTATCTCCTCCCCTCTTTAAGATAAGCAAAACCAATTGCATTTTCTTGGATAAACCTGCCATGTGGTCTAGTCTTCCTATAAGGCTCTCCTTGTTTAAGTGTTTGCGCCTCTTTGTTCTACATGCACTTGCACAAGTGGCCAAATGCTAGTTCTTCATCACAAGTATAATGAACTGAGTAAAATTCCATGATTTTAGGGCTGGTATCTTTTACATCAGTAGCAGGGTTAAGAAGGGAAAAGGAGCGTCTGAATAGCAGTGAACAGGAGATGCTCCTCTCTGATGTCATCTTCTGCACCCGCCCGGACTAACAGATGTTAGGACACAGCTTAAAGTACGTTTTTATGCATTTGTGTAAAGAGAGCTCATGCAGATCTTTTTCCTCTGCACGTCAGAGCTGTACCTGCTCAGTACACAATTTACAGCAGGGTTTTATCCTTGCTTCCAAGCAGTGCCAGCACAGCCAAGAGAGCAGTGCTTGGAGCCAGCCCCTCCAGAGGCAGCAGCCAAGGACTTGCTGAGATCTCATTGGCAGCATGTCCTCTGAGCCCCAGCTGCTCATGGGACTGCAGGTGTGTCCCCAACAACGTAACTGCTGTGCTCTGCCAGGACCCTGGTGCCTGAGAACAGATAAGTATGGGTTAGAAAAGCCTAGTCTGCAGCCTTGCACAATGCTCTGGGAGGATGATAGTTTCTTCTTGGTGCTGAGTGATGGGATACAGCAGCATCCACAGCACTGTAGCGCCCAGAGCATACACAGAGGTATGCAGGGGTGCAGGATGGAGAAAGGGGTCCTACTTGTCCTGCATTTTTTGTGTACAGGCTTTGGTCTCCTTTGTTCTGGAAGAGGTTTGCTGACCCGGTGACACACAGCTTGGTGTGCAGCATGCCTTCTGGCAGGGGAAGGACCCGGGGACAAGGGGAAGCTTTGGGGCCATACAGTATTCTGCTCGGAGCAGCTTTGTCAGCCCGCACTTTCTCTTTTAACAATATGAATTAGTAGTTGTTATTAGCATAAAATCACCAGTTAAAACACTCTCAGTTCATTTTTTAACAGTGGAGCTAATTGCCCTTAAGTGCCTGAGCTCCAGCGAAACGAAATGGCACCTTTGTGCAGAAACCCCCAGTGTTTCCCTGGTACATCCATAACGACCTTTAAAATAAGCCGTTACAATTCTGACATGGTACCAGCCTGACACCTTGGGCTGGGATTTAATTTTGAGTTATGGCAGCGTTAGGAAAACATATGATGTGGCCGTTTGTTTGCAGAAAGAAGGGGGGAAAAATCATAAAACCCTCTTTTTTTATGAGCTGTCGCTTGATTCGTTCCTGGAGCCCCAAGTAGCAGGCGTCTAAATCAATGCACACAGCTGTTCTTGCTTCTCGGAGCCCAGCAGGTGTACTACCCAATGCGCCTGCCATCTCCCCCCACTCACATAACAAATAATAACGTCTTACACACACCAGCCATCCATCACAGTTATGGCCAGCCCCGGTGAGGCTGCTGTTCTCAGGGTAGCATGGAGATTATTTTTTTTTTCTTCTTCTTTTTTTTTTTTTTTTTTTCTTTCTTTTTCCCCTCTGCCTTTTTACTGTAGAAACGCCCTGCCCATGGATTATTAGTCACACTTTCTGGAGTCCTTTAATTGAATAACCTTTGGCTCCTGTGGCCAAGAAAAAAAAAAAACCCAAAACAACAAACCACACAAAAAAAACCAAACCCCCCACACCACAGTGTTTATTTGTGTTAAAAAACAATAGGCATATTGTGACTGGCGAAATCAATTAGTCTTCCTCTGCAGTAAGGGTCCACATCTGGTGTGATTTAAGTTAATGTAAGGGAAGGGCCGCAGAGGCCCAGAGACCCTGAGTTCTCATTTCAACAGGTGACAGAGAAGGCATAAAAGGCTAATATATACTACAAGCGCGGAGGCGAGGCTATAAATACTGGAAGGTTTACTTAGGAGGTAAAACAAAGCTAACCAATAATGCAAAAATAAATACCTTCCTGAGACAGGCTGTCACCTGGCATGTGTGGAAGCAGGAGGAGGAGAGGAGGTGGGGAAGGGGGACAGCCTGGGAGGCATGGTGTGCTGGGTAGCATAAAGGAGCTGAGTTTGCTGACTGCCTTGGAGTGCCTTCCTTCCAGGGTGGGGATAGCAGCAGGAAAAGATAAAGGGGGTGTTTCTTCAGCTCCTGCATGGTTTCTTTCAACTGAAGCCTTAAAGTTCTTGCAAAAGCCCCTGGCTCTACCTGCATCAGACAGGGACTCAGGTAATTGCTGCTGGACCATCTCAATTTCACCACCTGTTGCTGAGTTGTCCTGTTCATTTTTCCTCACTACTGTTACAGTGACACTTCTCAAAAATGGCCTTGTCTGTACCTTGAGTTCATTGCACTCCACTGAGAGGTAGAAAGGATCAGGTGAGGTAGTTGTCTGGGTTTTTTTAGCAAACTGATTTTGCAGAGTTCTAGAAGTTCAGAGTTCATAAACCACTGAAGTCACAAAGCCTGGTTTCCTATGGATTTTCACCCTGCATCCCTACAGCTCTTATTCTGCTGCTACATGAAGCCAACTCCCTAGCTCTCCCTTGGCAGCACCTCTGGTCCTCCTGGCTTCTCCTAGACCTTCCCCTGTTCCCTCCATCTGACCTCAATATTCTCAGCTCCTTCCTATGTCTTTCCATTACAGAACACACTGATGTGACCCTTTCTCCATTACTCAGCTGACAGTTTTCATAAAGATGTAAGGAACTTACCTCAGAGACATTCACCTCTCCCTCAAATTTGGTTGCAATAGTCCTTTAAGTTCAGCAGGTCTTAAGAAGGGACAGACATGCTCAAGAGGACAGATGCTGAAGTCACAAAGGTTTCTTACTTTATAATAAGACTAAAGGGTGTTCTGCAAACGCCATGCGTGGATTTGCGGGTACACATTTCTGCAGAGTTCATATGAGGCCAGAATATTCAAACCAGAGGTTTTAGACACTTCTCTCCAATGTATTCTTGTAATGTCTGGACCATTTGCAAGCATCTGTCTGTGCAAATATCCCAGTAATTCTGGCACAACTGGTAACAGAGACTCTTTAACTGGGGAGCCACCACCAGGTTACAGTTCTGGAGAGGCACCAGGATGGGTGCACGCAAAGAGAACAGAGGCTATAGAATCACCTGAGGAGAGTTGGGGCCCTTGTGTTTGCCTGGCAAGAGAAGGTGGCAGAGCACTTCTGGAGCCATCCCTGATGCTGAGCAACACTCACCTTTCTCCAGCCCTGCTGTATCTGCACAATGTTCAACAGCACAATAGATCAACTCAATCAGATGTATGAGGGGAGATTCACTTTCAACAAAAAGATGCTATTACTATAATTATTGTTCCTGAGCTTTTGATATCCCCTTATTAACAGTCACCTAGCAGGGGGGAAAGAATATATTGTATGGTCCCTGAGTATAAACCCTACTGGGAAAAAGCATCCTCGGTCCAAATCACTGTTGCTTTGTAGTTTTGACGTGTTTTGGTTTGCTAACTTCAGTGTCTTGTCCCAGGGGCAAATTTGATGATTTCATTTTAGTTTCTTCACACCTGTAAGAAAGTTAATCTTCAGTCACAGTCTCCATTTCCCTCCTTACAGGTGGATACTGGGACTTGAAATAATACAGTGATGATAATAAAGTGTTTTGTTGTGGGTTGTTGGTTTTTTGGTTTTTTTTTTTTGGTTTAAAAAAAAATCGGTTTCCAACAGCTGGTTGCCAGTTGCCCTCTGACACAGACACATAAAAGGGAAGTAGTGAGTCCTGTACCAGCAGGGATCACTGGAAGAAATGCAGCCCTCATAAATCAAGACAGCGCTGTTACATAGCTTTAGTACAATGAAGTGCACATGTGCAAGGGCGACTGAAGAGGGACCCCACTCACTGACTGGGAGCAAACAGACGTAGTTCTCAGGGAAGGGGTATTCCTGACACCATAGCAAGCAATGGAGAGCACCTGATGCATTCCAGAAGAAGTATACTTTGTGAGAAGCAAGCAAGACCTTGAATGGGGCAAGAGTCCTCATTGCAGTACTCTGAGTAGCAGGTTCTCAGGTGTTTTCCTGTGTTTTGCCAGTTAACAGGCCCACAGCAGTGGAGTTCCTACTCTTCCCATAGAAGATCAGATCACTACTTGACACACCTTCATGGCAGGAAGAAAAGTACCTTTCATTTGCTTCAACAGATCCCCTTGCTTTCACTCATATCCACCTGTCACCTTTTGTAATGCTACTTTCTCCCTACAATCTTTGAGGGATTGATGAATAATCCCTCTGTTGGAGGGATTATTATTGTCATCTCATCACTGCAGCAGAATCGAGCCAGACATGTTTCTTCTTTCAATCTTCCTTTGGTTGATTCATGAGCTTTAAATCCAGAATGCCACTGCATAGCACTGGCTAGAGAATGTCAGCAGTAATTTCTGCACTGAGCTATGTAATTTAAAGCCTGAATAGTCTAGAGATGCCAATCATTTTTTGAACAAAGAAGTCATAAACATTATTCCAGGAGCAGGGAACTATACAGAGCTGGGCTGGGCAGGACCTGTAGGTATGACATTTCCTTGCAGTTTAGGAATCCTACAGTTCAACCGTCCAGATTATGTATCCCTTTCCTGCACATTCCTTGAGTTTAAAGAGCCCCTGGGAAAGGTGTAGGCTGGGAACAGTCTTCTGCCACAAGAGGAAATTATGTAAGTTTTTCCCAGGTGACTTCTTCCCTGAAGATCGTTGGATTCTTCAACATCAACCTCACAACAAGACAGAAGTCTTCATCATCGAGGTTTAGGGTGCCCACTACACGATGGAGGGTTCAATTTGGCCACCTAGAGTAGGCAGCTACCACCAGTTTACCGCATAGTCAGGAGAGTGGAACGTCCAAGTTAGTCTCTGAGCAGGCTGAATTGTTTAGAATCACCTCTGAACTGTGTGGAACTGAACACTCTGGAAAGAAATATAGCAGTAACTTAAAGACTTCAGGAGATAAGATTCTTCTGCATCCTATGCTCATTCCACAGGTTAAATATTGCATGTATCCCTTAGCTTAAATTCAAGTTAGAGTCACTGGACTTTGTTTCATTTGATGTATGAATTAGTATTGAACATCTTCTCCCAGATATACACTGTTTGAAGTGCTTGAGTGATTAATTCCTCCCTGTCAGGGAGAGAGGTAGCGTTCAACAGGGAAGTTTTTAAGTGTATACATCAGTTATACAATAAACTCTTCAGTGGTCCAGTCAATGCAATTAACAAGGGTGATACAACAGAGTTTATTGGTACAGTGTTGCAGAGACCTCAATTTGGGATATGTGTTTAAGGTTTCACACAGCCAGCAGTTGCATATCAATAACTTTTCTAAACATGTGTAATATTATTTTTCAGCACAAATGGTATTACGTCTAATATTGTTGTGGGTTGACCCCACACAAGAACCCACACAGCCACTTGCTGATCAGAGTGAATAGGAAGGGCAAAAGTGAGAAAGCTTGTGAACTGAGATAAAAAACCCCAACAGTTTAATAGGTGAAAGAGGAAATAAAACAAGTTACTCAAAGTCAATCACTTACCACCTCCCTCTAGCAGACCAATGCCAAACCGAACTCCAAGCAACATCCACCTCAGAAGACAACATCCAAGCCCCCAACTTTTTCACCTGTCCCACTTTTTGTTACTGAGCACGAATTATAGAGTGTGCCAATTGCCAATTCTTGCCATAGCAATTGTTTGGGTGTTATCAAAACTTCCATTATAGAAAAAAAATGAGAAACTTTGAGATTCGATTACTCTTTTTCCTTGAATAGACTATTCAGAGGTGAGTGTTACACTGTGGAAATACATCCGTGGACAACGAACACTAAATGCTATAGGGGTTTTCATCCACCATGGGAAGGCATAATTGGTACTGATGACAGAAGGCTAAAGCCAGGCAAATCCAAACTGAAAATAGGCACATATTTTGATAATAAAGAGTGACAGAGCATTGCAACAGGCTGCCCAGAGAGTCTGTGGAGTCTCCTTCTCTAGAGACTTTCAAGACTCACCTGGATCTGTTCCTGTGTGGCCTGCCCTGGGTGATCCTGCTCTGGCAGGGGTGTTGGACTTGATGATCTCCAGATGTCCCTTCCAACCTCTACCATTCTATGATTCTATGATTCTATGATAAAGATAGTCCTTAAAATTTACCAGGAACAATGCTGGGAGTCTCTATTTCTTCGTGTTTTTAGGCATGTATCTTAATGAACATCACATAGAGTTGGATTCCAAGGTCTTGTCTGAATGCTATTTAGCTCACCAAGGTTGTGAATTGAATCAGCTCTTTGTTTTGGATAGACTACATTGATTATGGCTTTTACAGTAAGACATATTGGAATAGACGTATTCTGAGATACTGGAATATCTTACCTCAGTGTCTTGCTGTAGCTACTTCTTACACAAGTTTTGTAACAGTGAGTCCAGACAGATTCATTATATCAGTACAGACACCATTAGGTGCTCTTACATTTTCCAGTGTTCTTTTGAAGAGGGGGCACCAGAAACTACGCACTCTCCGGTGTAACACAATGGTTTATCATTCCTCATACAGCCTTGCAGACCACCTTGCTTTCTCCACTAAAAGCTTCCTGTAGATATATTCATTGCTGATTTAACTTTCTCATTAGCTTTCATTTTCTGTTCACTTTTGAAGGGTCACCAGGTTTTTGGACTTGTGCTCTCACTTCAGTGGCACTGAAAGCCTTTCCTAATGGAATAGATCGCATTTGTTAAAATTAAGGATGTCATTCACTGTTAAGATCTTAAAAACCATCTGAATTTTGTGGGTCATATGATTTGTCTTCATGACTTATAACTCCTGAAGGTTTTCTCTTGTCTCTTTTACGCTCAGGCACATTCATGGATTTTCTTTTTCCGCCAAAGTTACAGACTGTAGATTACTATATATTTCATTTCATGTCATATGGTCTCCTTTTCACTATGAGATGAACTGTGAGTAATTACTTTCTGCAAGCATGTGAAGTGGAGTTTAAATAGGTGCTAAATGCTTTCAAACAAAAACTGTAACAAATGCCCATGCTGTGTGTGCCCGGGGTTAAGCATTTAAACAAATGAAAAGCTGGCGTACCACTAGATGATGAAAAATGACCAGGAAGGTTGGATAGGCTATGGGTCTGGATCATAGAAAGAGGGTTTGCTGGCATGGTTGCAGATGCTTTTTTTCCAGTTCAGCCAGCTGTAACATATAAAAACCTGAAATATGTTTCATAACATTTCATTAAAATGTGTGTAGATGAGTTTGCCTTAGAGCAAAGCAAACAAGAAATAGTCTTATAAATAATTTTAAATAAAAATAGAAATAAAAGATGAGAACAAATAAGAAGAAAAGTCCTCTTACCCAGTTAGTAAAATGAAAAGTCATTGAAGTGAAAATTTAAAAAACAACTCTCTCCTCAAAAACGTAGTTAGCAAAATACATCAATAAGCTGTCCTTGGGCTCTCTGTCTTTTTGCTGGCCATGAAGTAGCATTACTTTAAAAATTAATTCCAGGTGAAAACGTGAGCAGTGGTCCCATACTTTGGTTTGTCAGTGTGTATGACACAGACAAATGTAAAGCTGTGCCTACTTCAAGAGTAATTAAACTCTTCCCAGAGGACAGCATGTGGCTGCAAAACATAATATGAGCCCGCATTAGAGTGTAAAACTAGTAGAAGCATTTTTTTGTTTTTCTTTTGGATTAACTTGGGCTACAGACATCCTTTTACAATGACTATATTCCCAAAGATGCTGACAGCTGTGGTTTGGAAGCTCCCAAGGTAAAACTGCCTGTGTTACAAGTGCTGAGCTCTAGGATGATCACGCTGGAACCTCATGTTTGGTGCAGGTGGCAGTCTGCAGAGTCAGAGACTGTAGACTTTTATTTAATTCTTCTTCCATGTCTCCTCCAGCAAGGGGGGAATGTGGGCTAGTGAGGGCAAAACACTGGTAACATGTCCTCCCACCTGCACAGCATTATCATCAGCTCTGTGGAGCCGTCAGGAGTGACGCTGAGCAGGATGCTTACCTTCTCTTGCTGCTGATGGAGGCACATCAGACTATCCTTCACTCCATAACAGCCCAAACCACTTTAGCAGTATTTCAGCAGTGATGCATGAAGCGCAAGCCACTCCAAGTGGTTTGCAGACATTAATCAACTGACTGTGATTTGTAGCACTTGAGATGGAATATGATCACCAGAAGTGCCTCCATTTACTTATCTATAAATTACCTACATCTATCCCCTGTCTTTCCACATCATGGTAACAGTGTGCAGTTAATTGATTCACAGGCGTAAGGAGCTTTAAGACCGTCTGATGAAAGATGTGTAACATCAAGTAAGTGAAAGATGCGTAACATCAAGTAAGTGGCAGTGAGCAGGAGTGGTGTTTTGGAAGGATGACGATGTGCGTTTCACGCCGTGGGGATGGTGTAAATGAGGTATTTGCTTCACATTCTTAGGCTTCCTCCGTGTGTGGTGCAGGGAAAACGGTTGCCCTCCGTGAAAGCAGGTTTTATGTTGTGTGACATAAACGCTAGAGACCACTCCATGTGCTGGGACATATGATACAGCTGACTTGCGGGCAAAATAATATAACCCACACCTCTCCACCACATTGGGATAAATCCCAGAGTGCACCTCTCAGAACAAGCATATCCTGTTGTGAAATGTCAAGCAATCAACATCAATAAATAATGAGTTGAAAACGGCAAGGTGGTGTAAAACTGCACAGTCGTGCTTGGGAAGGTAGGGAAGCTGATTAAGTGTTATTTCCTGATCTGTAAATCATCAATTCCAAACCTCTTTGTGTGTTGTCTATAAAATATTGGCTGTGGGCCTTTTGTTATAAAAAGGTAACTAATTTTTATAGCAGTCCCGTAAATAGTAATTAACATGCCACAAACTGAACAACATCCTGCTGTAAAAAAATGGAGAAACGCTGGGCCTATTTTTTAAGACTTGCATTCATGCTGGATAGGGATGAATACTTGTTTGCCCCTGTTTGGGTGGGAAGATGAACATACACTGCTGTGTTGGAAAGCTCTTGTCTTTGCTTTTGTCTTGCCTTAGGAACAATCTTGACATGACCTGGGAAGGACCAGTGATGTGAAATCCACAGTGTCTTTTCGATGTCTGCAGTATCAGAGGAGGCAGAAAGGAATGATGAAGTAGACTGTTACTGAACACAGCATTTTTCTTTCCAGCCTCTATCACTTAATGTTTGGCTTATGCCCTGAAACATGAGAAGGACTTAGATCTCTTCTCAAAGCATTTTTCCCGAGTCTGTCTAATAAAACTGTATATGCTCTCATTATCCATATAAATCCCTAATCCCTTTCTGAACAGCAACAGACTCTTGACCTCAGTGATACAGTGAATCCCACAGGTTCAGTATTTGTGCTTAAAAAGAATGAAACCAATCAGCCCTCCACCTTCCCTCCTTCACTTCCTCAGTTTTAAAGTAATAATCTCATGGGTGTAGTCAGTGCCCCTTGTTCCCTTAGGACAGAATAGATAGGCATGTCAAATTTATTGTATGTGTAACACACCACACACATGGACCATGGGAGGAAACAGAGCTGGTTGGAGAGGGAGGACTGTGCAGCCTGACTGGACCTGTGTTACATGACCTGGAGCACGTGCACAGCTCCAGGAGGTGTTAATGGCCTGCAGCAACAACAGCCCTGCTCCTTTTGCCCCCCACTGCCTTCCTTTAGGAAATTTACACCTGGCCACATAAATGCTGAGAACAGAGATCTTCAGATGCTCCTGCTGGCAGCTACATCTTCATGCCAGAGTGACAGGAGCTGCACACAGAGCACCCACCTCAGCTTTTTCTGCCTTATGCCTGCCCCAATTCAAGAGGGGAAGGAGGCGGTTGGGCTGCTAAGCCATTACCCTAGCTTCTTGATGCATGTGCAGCTAGTGGCTGAAGTAGTTGGTGTTACATGTTAGATTTATTTCTGAATCCAACAAATCTGTTGTATAATTCCGGCATTGGCATGGCCCTGTGAATTAGAGGATGTTACAAGATTACACATTGCGTTATCTGTTACACTTTACTCAGTGGAAAAAAAAGAAAAGAAAAAAAAAGACTAAAGAGATTAAAATATTATTAAGTGATTTTTGTCATTTTGTGTTGTATCCCTGTAGATAAGAAAGGCTTAGGGCAAGGTAGAGCTGCATCACACCATTGTTCCTCCACATCTGTGATGGCCTTGGTGCAGTAAGCTCTCTGTCCGGTGCCTTCCAACTCTTTTGTGTTCTCTGTTGTCTTTCTTGGTCTCACAGCATGTCTTAGTCTGTTCAC
Organism: Ceryle rudis; assembly: GCA_033439905.1. Taxonomy (NCBI): domain Eukaryota; kingdom Metazoa; phylum Chordata; class Aves; order Coraciiformes; family Cerylidae; genus Ceryle; species Ceryle rudis. Next base: position 28,174 of record JAAGNO010013579.1, on the reverse strand, counting down.
TTGCTGTATGATCAGCAGTGTTTAAGTCCTGCTCTGCCCCATCTTTTGACACTCATGTAAAAGCATGCTGTCATTCATGCTTCATGCACACCGATGCAGTATTTCTTCTATAATTCTTTATGTCTACATTTGCAAGCAGTGTGGCACAGGAGGAGCAAAGCAATACATCAAAAAAACTCGTGCTGAGGCTGCTACATCAACACTGCACATATTTCAGGGGGTTGGCTTTGTAATATTGTTACTGCAGCCTGAGAGACAGTGTTCCTGCAGCTCACATGGCTTGAAGCTGTTGGAGGGGAAGCCATCCTATAAACCTTTGCTTTCCAGGCTGTGGGCCCCTCAGCAGGCCATGCCCAAAAACACCACACTGCCTTTCTGTCAGTCTCACACAGATGATATTAACACATCCTCTTTCCTGCCACCATTACCCACAGGACCTTGGGCGGGGGAGAAAGTCTTCTGTTCCTGGTCATGTTGTTGTCAGGTCTCTATTCCTGTCTTATTTCTGTTCCAGTTCCTTTGAGAGTGACACTCAAGTTTACTTCTAAGGCCTGCTGGCAAGGGGTGCACTAGCACCTACCCTCCTGAATGAACTTTTATTGGAGGGGGAAGCCAGGGTTGATGACTTTCTGTGAGTCTTTGCTGATGCAACTCACTCACCTGGTTTGATTGAAGATTCTGGTCCCAGAAAAAGGGCTCTTATGGGAAGGGGCAGCACTTAATTCTTAAGCCATGGGCAAACAACAGCAGGTGCAAAACTCTGAGATGTGATCAGTAAGCATGGCAAAATGTTTAAAAAATAGGAGTAATAGAAGAAACAAAGGTTTTGGTGAGGTGGGCAGAACAAGACAAAGTAAGCCAGGTAGAGAAGGGAAAGGATGCTAAGGAATGAGAAGAGGCATGTTCATGATGCTCTTGTGAAGAGGAGCACTTGATTCTTCTCTCCCCCTTCATGCCACACTATGCCCCTTGTGTTCACTCTTCCTTACACAAACATTGTTGCCTTCACTGTGGATTAGGGTCATCACACCATCTTTGGGTGAGATTATATTATAGACAGGTAGGCAATGAGCACAGCACAGTCTGATTCCATTCTGCCAGGGATGCTGCCGTTGCTTAGTAGCTTTGACCTCAGATACCATTTTCCTGCTATTGTGGTAACTGAGTTTACAGCTCCACGAGGCACTGGACAAAAAAATGTGTGCTTTTTAAAATGTTATGCAAGAGTTTACATATTGGTACAGCATTTCAGATTTTGCTGAAATTTTGCAGGACTCAAACTGTTGTAACTCAAATCATTCATCTTTAAACCATACTTTTAAGCAGGAAACTGAATAACATCCTTGATTAAAAATATAGTGATAAAGGCACATAGAGATTTCACAAGAAACACTGATGATTAAAAATAGTTTCCTGACCCCTAAAGCATGAGATCACTTTGCAACTGTTCCAACGCCACTGGAAGGCGATTGAAGTCAACAGGCAGCATAAAAATGTAAAAACGAAATCCCAATATGCAGAAAAATCTACTTTGGCCACTGAGGCCCAGAGTCCCAAAGAACTTACTACCTCTCTGCTATTGATTGCAGTGGGAGTGGGTTCCCAAGTACCCACCAGAAACTGAGCCCAGGTGACAAGATAATGCCTCTTTGTAACTCTCCAGCCTGATTTATCCACTTCTGACAGGGTTCTGTGAATGGGGTCTGGTTAAGAAATATGAACTTGTTAAACCTTGCTGAAAGGTTTGGAGAAAGCCTGCAATCTCCAGTGAGCAAAGTGCGTATCTCCCAAAGCAGGCTGCATGCTGGGGCCATCCATCACAAGCCACGGGGAGGGGTCTGGCAGGGAACAATTGATATGGTTTCGCCATTGAGGAGACAGTTTCCCTTTACAACATATGGAAGACAGATTACACAGGCCAGTCCTAATGTGAGTGGAGCTCAGACGGGAAGAATACATGGGTGAGAGAGGGGCATCTAGGAATCAGTATCATCTGACACCCATTTCTGTTCACGATATGCAGACCTGTGCCTTGCTGCCTCTGGAAGTGTCTTCTGCTGCTTGAATTTCAGTTCTCCCTGCAGGTACACCCCCTCTGTCCAAAACCCCAGGGTCTTTCATCTTGCATGGCTGGTGGCAGAAACTAATGGAAGAAGCTGGTCCTCCCCACCACACCTCCACCTCCACCTTCTTGTCTTCCCTAGCATGTTCACCAGCTTTTCAAAGTGACAAATTTGCACACAAAAAGTGTTGGCAGGCTGCCACAGGGAACTGGGTGGGTACACAGCAGTGAGGATGGTGGGAAAATTAATCTCCAAACATCATAAAGCCTTCAACTACAGATTTGTTTCCTCATCTTTATTTTCTCCTTTCCTGACCCACATGAACCATGAACATGAATATGGATTCACCCGTAGAGAAGCAACTCATAAAGCTGTGTCACAAAACAAATACGCAAATTGGGATGAGATAATAGAGAAAGACACAGAAAGGAAGAAGAAAAAAAAGAAAAGAAAAAAATGAACCCAAAAGAACCCACAGCAATAAGTTCCTTAAGGGGAAGGCAAAATGTACAGTAAATGCCTGTTAAAAACACTCATTCTTGGGGAAAATTTCCTCAGGTTTTGCAAAAGAGAAAAAGTTGGACTGATGAAGGTTGTATGAAAGAAAAAAAAATAAAATAGCAAAGGTATGTGTCAGACCAAAGTAAGCAGGGGAAGAAAACAAGCAAATAAATGTTTCCTAGGATTTCTGTTCCAAAAAGTGCTCTCAGTGTGCTGCATTACCTGCCTACCCTGTGTGGGGTAGTGCCTTGTCCTGCAGACCATTTGGTGTGATATTCAGATGAAAGATGTGTGTCCTTCTTCAGACTAAAGGTGAATAGAGATCTCCCCTGAGTGGGATTGCAGACGAAGGGAGATGTGAATCTATGGAAAGATTAATCTGTGGCAAGAGTGGAGTTAAGTGATGGTTAGAAGAGTAGGACTGTAAGAGTCTTTTGTCTTTTAACACTGCAGAGAAGAAAGGCAGGAAAGAGGCCAGGGAAATTTCTTAGGGAAGTCAGTGAGAGAAAGTGAAAGGAATAACATTCCTGTTAATGTAGGACACTGATGAGAGAAGAGACTGGGTCTTTACAGTCCAGATGTTTTACAGCAGTTACATGTCCAAATTAAGAGTTGCGTAGAATGCCAAGCTTGAGATGCAGAAGATACCACAAGTTAGAACACCTGCAAAGCATCAGGTGCATTAAAGCCTCAGAAAATGGAAGTAAATTGGCAGATCTGTTTGCAGAGAAAGAAATAGCGCAACTTAGAGATACAGTAAGAATTTTTTTTTTAACATTAAAAAAAAAATCAAACAAATAAAACCACAAAAAAATTGGACAGACAAGTTTTCTTTGTTCATCTTTGTGGTGTCCCAGCATTGCACAGGATCATCTCTCCCCTTCACTGGCAGTATTCTTGGCTTCCACCACTCTTTGCTGAGGAGTCCTGAGCTGTGACTGCCTCTTTCAGTCCACCACACAAGAGACTATACATCATCATTGTTATTATTACTGAGGTTGTGTGCTGGTTCTCCAATAATTCATTGATGCTTTGTGTGAGAAGTACAAAAGATGCAGCCTGAGGATAGAACTCACTGTTGGGAAGTTCCTCCAGAGACTTCATTTTAGGTTATTCACTTTACCCTAAGTTATTAAGATATATCTGTCATGGCCTTTAATGCACTAATAGGCCTTAATGGCCCTGAGCAACAAGGTCACTCCACCCACTCACCCTGCTCATGGGCCCTGGCCTTTGTTTCAGATCAGGAACCTATGGACCTCTGTTGTAGTCTCATACCCAGTCTCATCTCTGGCCCCCTTCTCCACCAGTTCCTTCCTGAGCTCCCTCTATGGGACATGTGGACATGATCCCTGGATGTGATCCATCACCGTGTCTTGTTTGGGGCTTTCAACAGAAATGGTTATCAGCCCTCCAGAGCTGCCCTCCCTCTCCTGATCCTCCCCACATCTCTGGCTGGGCTGGAATCACTCTTCACTCCCTGCTTGTCATCCCTTGTGTGGCAGCCCCACACTTACCCCTTCCTGACAATCTCACTGCTTTGTGTGGCCTTGATTTGAATTAGTAAAGGGGTAAATGCCTGTCCCCTCTCTTGTTACTACACAGTGAATGTTGGAAAAGACAAGGGAGAGAAGGGAAAGATTTACAGCAGATGGAAACATGCGGTTTAAGACAATGTCTCTGTAAGATTGCTGAAGGGCCTGTTGATACTGCTCTTGGGCTATTCTCTACCTACTTGCTGAGACCACAGGGCATTCACTGAGGAAAAGTTGCTTGAGAGAAATTTTTCACTGGTTTTGTTTTGTTTTGTTTTTCAAGGCATGGTTTTGCCCCTGGGACAAGGGACGTTATAATTCTTTGAGGCTCGATCTGACAGACTTTCATATGGGGTAATAAATGATGATGAATCTAGGATGAGATGTCAAGGCCATTTATTTTAAGATTAGCTAAAAAAAATGACAAAGTCAGGGAAGGAAAGTCTGAGTGAACTAAAAAGGGCATCTTGCATTTTAGGGACAAGCAGCCATGGGGGAAATGTGGGAAAGTACCAAGGAACAAGAGGAGTGGGGCCTCTTGTCTCTGGGTGGTCACAGCTTTATAGCAAAATGAGGCTGTGTAATTACTTCTTGTAACGGGCTTCTTGTATTTGAGGGTTTTTTTATCCTGTAAGTTGAGCAAACAGACCCTTAAGCAGTTGCACCAGCTACATTAGTCTCTCAGCATGGATGTGTTAGAGGAGTGCTGGTGCTGACTTTCTTACAGCAGAGAAAATGATGCTGGTAGTGGGAGAATAACAGTGTCTGTGAGAGTCATGAGGGATTAAAAATAAATTGGTTGATGGAGTGAGGCTCATGAATTGGGATTATCCCATACGATACATATCCCCATCTGAAATGGAGAACATTTGGCAGGAGTGGAAGGGCCTCTTCATAAAACTGAGGCAACATGTCACTGGTTAGTGGACCTGAAACTTACCTTTAGTGACAGTGTTTTTAGTGGGGAGAAGTTGGTGGGAGACTAGTCCAGAAAAGAAAAAAAGGAGACTATTGTGGTTGTAATACGAGATTAGAAAATTTTGTGGTATAGAGAAAGAAGAAAGGCAGGAACATTTTTCTCTTTCCTTTCCCCCAGACTATTTAGAAGACAGCTGCACTCGAAAAGGGCAGAAGGCCTGAGAAGCACCAAAAAGAGGCTATGGAAGAGGGAAGACGAGGACAGAGCGTTTTAATGCTTATTTTTTAATCATTCTTGGAACAGCATCCGTAATCTCCCTCCTCAACCATTTTGATAAAAACAGAAATAGACTCATTTTCTCCAAGTGCTTAGCAAGGGTATTGCTTGTTGTCACAACTAAATTACCTTATTTCTTGAGTCCTATATTTTTTCTAGGAGCATCTTCATCTAGATGCTCCTAGGTGAAGATGCTACCCATCCTCTTCACTCTAGGTGAAGAGGCAACCCATGTGAAGCAACAGAACTTTGTTAAACTTCTCACTACCTTTTTTTTCAGTCTTGTTCAACCAGAATGCTTCTTTATACCCAGTAATATGCAATGCGACAGGTCTGTATCAAACTGTTTTCTTCAAATTTCACTTTTGTAGCAATCATAGCTCATGAACATCTGTAGTGATGCTTAAAACTTTTGATACATCAACATCAGTTCAGATATTCATCAATATCAATTTAGATATTAATTTCACTCTTGCTCTGTACCCACGTCTTAATCTTTAGCTGGTCCTTAAAGTTAAGCAACTTCATGAGTGCATTTCAGGATGTGGTAGATGGATATAGTTGTAGTAGTCTCGCTTTACTTTGTGCATCTCTGTAGCTATATTACAGACCTTATATCAATGAGCTCATTGAAATGAATAGAAGAGCAGTCACATTTATCTGAGTCATCTGCTAGTTGAACAGTCATTGTCAAACTTAATTATTTAATTTTATTTTATTATGCATTTTATATTCAAACATTTCCATTTTGTTATCACAGGCTTAAGATAATGACTTGGCGCTAGAGATATTTGTTCTTCCTGTGAAATCACCATCAGATAGCACTTTTGATGTTCAGTGCAGCCTGCCACTTGAGAGCTTGCCAGTACAATATTATTTGTTGTCCTTGGAAACTTGTGTAGTGAAATGCAGTGCTTAGGAATGTTTGTATTTTTAAAATGGAAGGATCCCATTTTTAGCCTCTTTCATTTGAAGGCAGCTTTTTAGGATGCCTTTCAAAATAACATTTAACACTAAAATATTCTAAAAATCTACTTTGAGAATACAGAAGATGTAATGGCTTCCAGTTTCGTTTCCTCCCATGGTACTTGATTGCTCCCTTGTGCCTGAAAGTCTCAGTCTACTGCTTTATTGTACATTTTTACATTTAGGTTCCAGAGCCACAGTGTAAATATGCCAGTGATTGCTTTGTGCTCAGAGATTGGGTGTATTCGTACAGTGTGCTAGGTCACATAATAAATATTGTAAACGTCACTAGCAGTTTTACTCTGCTAGCCTTTAAATAACATCTCACTATGTATCATGCCTGCTTTTGAGGTTCACCAACCATAGAAGGAGCATTTTTTAATGTTTATTCTCAGAGCCTGCATATAATGAAACCATGTATTGTATTATAAAAGGGATAAGCCTCTGATAAGAAAACGGCACTGTAATCACCACTAGTGCAATGCCAGATCTCTGCTGGTGCTGGTATTTTGCCAACACCAGTTTAGTTGTTTCCCTGCTTCATTTTCATTCCCTTTCTGCTCTGTTTTCACCTCAAAATCAATTTTGTTTTCTTCCCCACCTTAGTCTTCTCACCTCCATGTAGGCTGTGCATCCTCAAACTCCTAGTGATCCTTTTCTTCTTGCCTGATCTCTGTCTCTTTGTCCTTCCCTCCAGCTGCTCTGTTACCTTGTTTCATGTCCCCCAGTGAACACTCATTCTGCACTTTTTCTTACTCCATTCTCTTCCCACAACTACCTTGCTCCTCCTGGCAGCCCAAAGACTTTGCATCTTTCCTCTCCCATAATTTGCTGTAGAGGGGAAAGGGAGAGAAGTTTACAGAAAGAAAGGGGGTGGGGGTGGGGGTGGGGGAGGAAGTCCAAATTCTTTGTCCATCTCTCTCTGGTGCTGCCTGGGGAGGAGAGGGAGAGGTGGCTCCAGCGAGGTACCTTCTTCTGAGCACCAGAGCATCCCCTCCTGCTTGAGGCAGCACGTAAGCCATTTGCCTGTGAGTCTATCCACTGCTTTGTAACTATTATGGGCACAGCACATCCAAACTGTCCAGCTTTCAACTAACATGCTTGACTGCTTTTAGACAAGTAATTTGTATAGGCAATAGGTAAGCCAGCAAACCTCCAGCCTGGATTTTGTACCTGATGTGAAGTATATGTTGCCACAGTTAGGTTGCTGCTTGTACCTCTGGTAAGTAACCTAAAACCAGCTTCGATGTGCCCTCAGCACATGGCAAAATGCAAGATGCCTTGTTAAGGGGAGAAAAGGAGGAAGAGAGCGCTTTAAGTGCTGCTCTTGAAACCAGGAGACTCAGTGGTCATAGAATCATAGAATCATAGAATGTTAGGGGTTGGAAGGGACCTAGAAAGATCATCTAGTCCAACCCCCCTGCCAGAGAAGGATCACCTACATCAAGTCACACAGGAACGTGTCCAGGTGGGTTTTGAATGTCTCCAGAGAAGGAGACTCCACAACCATCCTTCATTTTCTCACATCTCTATCTGAGTGTGCCTCTGTGAAACCATTTGCAGGGTAGCAACAGAGCCAAAACAATGTGGAAAAGAGGCAGATGAGTAGGCAGGAAGGGACTGGAAAATTATTACTCCCCCCCCTGCCCTGCCTCCTTCCCTGTTGTGCAGAGGTTCAAATATGATCCAAAGAGTTTGATAAATCCCGGAAAGGTCCAAGGGTCTGTTAAGTTTGGTTCTTTACTGAGAAACAAGGAGAAAAAGGAGGAATGTCTCCTATGCCTGCACATATGTGGCACAGTAAATAAATTATGAAGACCTGTGATCAGGATTGAAAAGGTTAACTGTGGTGACATTTAAACCGTTAACTCCAGGCATTGGAGGGCTTATGTGCACCCAAATTGGAACCAAAATAGCAACTTGGGTTTAAATCTGAACTTACCAGTGAATAGTGGTGTGACAGTGCTGTGCTTTTACTTTCAGAGTGGCCTTTTCCTGTTGAGCAAATCTGCATCAGATTCGCACAGAAGACACTGCAGCTGACATAGGGGTTCTTCTCTCTCCCATACTGGCAGTGATTTAAACAAATCAGGTTAGTATGTGGATGAGCTGCCAAAATATTCATGAACACACTTGAACTACAGGTATGATTTATAGGGCTGGTCTTTTTTTAGTTCCAGCCTATGTATAGATCAACTATGAATTAACGCCATGCTGAGATGAATGGTACAGCTCATACCTCTTAGAGCTGTTGTTCCAGTTGGCCAGAAGATAAAATAACATCTGTTCATGACAGAGCATGAAAACATGTACATGAAAAGGGGGCATCTTCTCTATGATAATATATGAATACTGTGTCTCAATTTTTGGGATGTTTGCTGTGAATGAATTCATATGTATAAACAGACAATAAGGAAAAAAAAATCAAGCAGGAAAGGGCTCAAATTAAAGACCACAAATTCCCAAAGGCTATTACAAGGCAATGGCAGAATGATAAACTTTGAAGATCCAGTCTAGAAATGGATGTATTTTGATACTCGGACAAAGGCCTGAGAGCTGAAGGACCCAAAAAGAGACTGACCCTGTGGCTGAGGTAACCATAAGTTTTTCAACAAATGGATCAAGCTGTGACTCAACTTTTTAATGAAAAGTAAAACTGATCCTGGCAAAAAAAACTGGCATCTCTTTCAAGCAGGTATGTAAAGTACTGCTACCTACAAGCCCATCTTGCCCTTACTGGGTCTCCCTTAATTATATCTTTAAAAGAAACTTTGTGTGATCTTCTAGTCTCCTGTTTTTTCTGCCTTCTGACACATAGGATCTTTTTCCTGTGATTTGCAACTCACAGTACTTTGCAGTCCTAACCCGCAGTCCTTTACCACTGTCTTGAGGCCAAAGCATAGAAATGCAGATGATTTGGATGTAGATTTATTGAGTGTGCGCAGGGAGATAATTTGCTTGCATGAAAGCTGCTTTATAGAATGAGCCTCTGATGCTCAATGAGGAGTGTTCTGAGCAAGTCCAGAGACTCAAGTAGTATCGTCAGAGGTAATGTATCTGGGGAAGAGCTGCTTATGAAAATTGCATTTGCATTAAAGCCTCTAGCAAAACACCTAGGAAGAAGGAAGAAACTATGCTTTTAGTGGTCATGAGCTCTTGGAGAATAATTTCTGGCTCACTCTGATTGGACCTTTCAGGTACACAGCGATGCTGTAAAGTTTTCTTTGCCATTCTGCTTTCTGAGTCTGGGGAGAAGGGAACTGCACTCTATTAAAGGATTTTTTTCTCCTCTTTTTACAAGGTTGTTTGTTATCTCGGAATGCAGGCCTGCACTGGAGCGTGTAATTACAACACCATGTCCTGGGTTAGAAAGAACTCAGACACTAAATTGTCCATGTCATCACCTGAATTTGACCATGAAATATAGCACAGAGGGACTGGGAAGGCAGCCTGTAAAGAGGTGAGGGCTGAATGGGCATTTTGGTGCACTGGGCAAATCCAATCTGCTCAATCCATTGCTGCAGTCCCACCGTGGCCATTTAATATTATTACCTGCTTCTTGCCCTTGAAATTGTGCTTCCACCTCTCTTTCCATGAGGTGTATCTGAGTGGAGGAGGTCAGGGTTAGAGAAGAGTGTAATAAAACATGACTCATTTTACATGGGTGATCAGAGTCCTATTAAGTTGCAAAGGAGTTGATTTTTTTAAAGAATGTCTTCTTTTTTTCCTCATTCATTTTTTTTCTGTGTGCAGACACTAGAAAATAGAGGTCAGCTCTACTGTTCAGGGTGTTCAGAGATACCCCCAAAGCTGGAATAAAACCACTTAAACTTCTTTTTGCGGAAATTCTTCATTTTATTAACTTGAGCATCTTACTGTTGCCACAGATTTTGAGGTTAGGGATTTTTTTTGTGCTTCCACTATGTGTCAGAGCAGAAAAAACTGTCAAGTCACCTATCTCTAAGACCAGGAAGCAGCTCTTGCAAGAATCTTCTCTGTGATCAGAAGAGAAACTTCTGCGTGTGGCAGTTATGTCAACGTGGTGACTGATATGCGTCTGGAGAGAGAAGATGGCTGTATCCAATATTTCTTTTCTCTCCCTACAAGTACTACTTGCCATAGTGCAAACAGGAAGATTGGTTTACGGAAGGATTTGTGTGAGAAATATAAGACTTGCAGGGAAGTGTTTGTGCTTCCTCAGGCTCAGGGACCAAAAGGTATCTAGGGTGACGAAAATGATGAGCCAAAAAGAAGAGTAAGACAATGACAGAAAGCAGTAGTTGCAGAATATAAAGACCACCTCTATCTCAATACCATCACAAAAGAAAGTTTTGGTATGAGCATGTGTGTTTATTTAAATGTGAAATAAAATCCTGTGAGTTGTATAAAAATATTTTTTTTTATAAATTCCACTCTTCAACAAAAAATATTTAACTAATTTCAGATGGTTGTGTTTCTGACATGCAATACCTTCTACAACAGCATTCTCGTGTAGACTGCCTAGGCATATTCTCTCCTCTGCATTCTCCACATTATCCATCACCCTTACTTTACAGTATATTGCTATTAATAGTGAATATATTTTTTTTTTTAACATTTGAAAAGGCTGCAGTATATAGTTAGATTTATTTCCTTTATATATTTTATTTAGTAAAGCCTTTGACACTATTTACCACAGCAGCATCCTGGAGAAACTGGCTGCTCATGGCTTGGATGGGCATATTCTTTGCTGGTTGAAAAACTGGCTGGATGGCTGAGCCCAAAGAGTGGTGGTGAATGGAGTTAAGTCCAGTTGGTGGCCAGTCACAATACAAAAGCTTCCCTACTCAGTTCTTATTTTACTAGGATATGTGCGAGTTTCTTAACTGCAGAGAGAAAGAGGTTGCTCTGAATCCTGATCAATGAAATAGAAAAAGGAGAAAAAGGGTGCCAGTGCTGGGAGTCCCCTAGCCCCTTCTTGGATGGTGTGTGCAAGACGGAGAGGATGTTGCTGTCCTCTGTGTGCTCTGTGCTTGTTGCTGAAACAACGCCCCTAGTTGTGGCTTTCTGGTTAACAAGGGAAGAGGTTTTATAGGAGGATTATACACTTCTCTTGTGAAAACAGTCTACCTGGAGGAGTTGTAATTCTCTGGCTGCCTCTAAACCATTTCTCTTGATGTAGCAGTCCAATTTAACAGTGCCAGAAGTCCCAGCACCACATGCAAACCAAAGTGATTTACACTTTTGGTAACCTGCCTGCAATATCCAAACCTGAAGGGGAGGAGCTGGCTGGCAGAAGCCCGGGCACCGAGACCATTGGCTGCTTTTTGGACCACTGGTTTGGTAGAGCAGCCCAGTGGCACAGCACTGTGGACAAGGGCCATCAGGTGAAAAGGACTTGCCAGGCTAGCTGGCTGGCTGCGAGTAGAACATGCAGAAAACATGGAGACGGGGCATTCAGAAGTGTAAGATCTAACTGGTACACTCCAACCTTTGTGCACGTAAGGTGGCTTTGCTAAAATTCCAGGACCTTAAGGGCCACCTAAACCCAAGGTTCTTGGTAAACTGAATGCTTTTAGCTAATGGTCACTTTACAGTTAGAGTACTTAGTTCAGAATGACTCAGATCTTTAATTGAAAAAGTCAGTTTAATTGCAAAAGTCTCACTTAGTTGTCCTTTCTGTCTATCATTCACGTGGATGTTACATGCCCAAATAGCTTTTGCATTTTGGGTTCTTTGTCATGTTTGCTTATAATCCGTAAGTTGGCTGAGTTGTGAAAACTCATTTCCAATTCCTTCTTAAGAAAGTTTCTTAGGAAATCAGGCGATGGAAATATCAGCCTCACTGTTCTCTCTTTTCACAAAGAATTACAAGGTCTGTATACATTCCTTCGCTTTCCAGTCTGCATTACCAGAATCGTTTGAAAGCAGCTAGAATCAAAGGAGTTTTATAAGAGGAAAAATTTAAAAAGTACTTTAATTTCATCTGTCCTTCACACTGAATATTTATTTGCTTTTAAGAATGGCTACCTAAGTATTAATTCTGGTTGCAATACTTTCATTTGTTCATTTTCCACCAAAATTCATTTTTCCACCAAAAAAAACCCAACCAAACCCAACTTCAAAACTTGTGGGTTTTTTTCCTGTCTAAAAATATCCCAACATGTGGCCGTACTGATTAATCAACATTGTCAGCACAAAACCTCTTTCCCTACCCACACAAAAGTGAAACAGCGACTGACCGCAAAAAAGGAGAAAATTGCAATAATTGAGGAAAAAACACAGTAAGAGAATTCTAATGGATGCGGGATGGAGGTTACAGTGACTGAGATTCAAAACTATTTTGAGAAAAATGAGCACAGTAATCAGAAGCAAACCAAGGAGTTATTCATGTACAGAAAACACCACATCTATGTTTGGGATCAGCTCTTTCGAGCACTTGCCGTGACGTATCTTTCAAGCGGGTACATTGTGTTTAGGGCCCTTTAGGTCCAAACCTTCTGTCAGGCGTGTAAGTAAAAGGATGGAACTCAAATGTAGAACAACTAAGAGAACAAAATTGAAGCAAGAAACAATAATAATAAAATCTATAATGGTTACTGCAGACTTGGAAAAGAAGACCATGATGCTGGCTACAGATCAAACCAAGAATATCAGGAGAAGGAAAAAAGTTTACAAAAATATAAAACCTGGTTATGTCTTTTAATGCATCCTTAACAATTAAACCATAAAAAAAAAAGAAAAAAAGTAATGAGCAGGGAAAACAATTCATCCAGTGCTTTCATAAATGTAGTACTGGAATGTTACATGCCTCCCAGGTTGGACAGTCAAGCATGCCACTATGTAAAATGAACTGTAGAGTGAAACAACAATTAAAGGAAAAAAGAAAGGAAAAAAAACTGAACTGAAAAAATAAATATCAAGGGGAAAAAAAGGATGACAGTGCAAAAAATACAAAAAGGAATGTAATGTAATTCCTTGTGTTTGGAATCATTAATTGAAGTGAAAAGAAAAGCTTGTCCAAAGTTTTCAACTTGAAAATACCTGGTTTTCCCATTACAGCACTTTTTTGTATTTGATGATTTCCGTGTTGTGCTTGCTGGCTTTTCTGTTTATTCTGTCTGCTGTTTGTCCCATTGTGCTGCTTTCCTTATTGTATGCAGTATTCTGTTTAGTTCAGCATAATAAGACATTGTGGTTCCAATGTTCGGGAAAGGTGATTAAAATATTGGTGCACTGGGGTACAGCAATATAGTGTTTGATTGCCCCCAGTTTTGCTGACATCATTTTGGAGAGGTATGATGTGCTTGTGAGGATTTCTAACCTCTCTACAAATTGTGCATTAATTTTTTTACAGATTTGCTAATATTCCACAGGCAGCAGGCACTGTAGCCCTATCCTCCAAGCATGGATGTTTTTTACTGGCATGGAAAACCTGATTTTTTACACCTTTCCTAAATGCATCCTGGAAGAATGAAACCTTCCCTACAGAGAATGCCTGACTTGGGTAGTCTGCTGCCAGGAAAGATTTGTCTTGCCTCAGCTGCTCACAGTCAGGTCGACTTCTGACTCTCCTGAATGTCAGAAGGAAACACAGTTCAAAACTTTATTGCTGCTGCTGCTGCCAGAAGACAATACACTATTTTCAAAGAACTCCTATAACAAATCCATGGAGTACTTTGAATTCCTCTGGTTTATAATATAAGGAGCCATAAGGAAAAAAACCTACCTCCTCCTTCTGCCTCTTCCAGGGAGAACATTAAAGTGACAGATTTAAAGGACATTTACAACTCCATTGAGCCAGGAGGACTTGATTGCATTTTTCCACATAGGAAGGAGGTGTTGGATATGTGTGTGTTCTGGGATGATATGTGGCTGCTGCCAGCCTTTCCAGATGGCCTGTGATGTCATTACTAAAGATCCTGAAATCTGCTGCATGAAGAAAACAGTTTCATGGCCCTCTGACACATTTTTAAATGGTCTTTGCATAAATTTAAGGGACCAAGGAGATGGGAGAGTAAATGGAAGGTGACAGAAAAGAGTGAAGTGTTCACATCCCTGAATAGGCAAAGCAGGGGCAAAACTGTGTGACTATCACAGTTAACTTCTCTGTATAATGATTTTGAAAACCTCCATCTATTGGACCAGTTCCACAGAAGTAGTCGTCTGTCTTCAGAGAGTAGTGGTATTCCTTCATGAAAATGAAACTGGGGCCACCAAAGATGAAATGTGTGGGTTGGGACCATGTGGTTCACACCTGGAGAGTGTTGGGAGTGCACACACTCTTACTCCTCAAGGGAAGAAAAAGGGGCCTTAACAGGTTTGTAGCTCTCTGCTCATCATCCTGTCAAGGATGGAAACAGCAGATATGGCTGGAGAAAGGCACCTGTTCCTATAAACAGCCTGAACAGATCATCTGACAAAGCAGAACATACGCCAAAAAGCTCCTGTGCTGATGTGTGACCTGAAAGGCTCATGGCTGCATGGCCGGGCTTTCTTTGAGGCAGTCTCCTGGGAGAGGGAGAAGGAGGACATCTGTCAGCCAGGACCAAGTCTTGCTGCAGAGCAGAGGAAGAAACCTTGGCAGATGTTCCTGCACTGTGAGTGAACAGAAACCTCCATCCCATGGGTCTCTGACTCCAAACCCACCCCATGCAGCTGAATGTGCTGCTTTGGCAAGAATCAGTGATGAAGAAAGTACATTGGGATGCAGTAAATACATATCCTGCTCACCCCCTCTTGCTCTTTGCCCCCACTCTCCTTACCCTTTGAATCCACTTGGGCAGTCAGGAGACTTTGAGGAGAACCTCTGCAGCTTCCTATCAGCCTGGTGACTGCACATTTACCAGTCAGAGCACAAAAAATGCCAGTGGTCTTGGCCAGAGATCTGGATTATACATCTTAACAGCAGGATCTTGCTTTTGTTCCTTAAAGCCATATGAAAACCAAAATCATTTAGAGTGCAGATACAAGGGACTTTTGTTTTCCTGTGAGGTGCACCTGCCCAGAATTTGATGAGGACAACATACGTGGCACAGCTAATGAGCCCAGACAGCATGAAACTATATCCTGAATTGAGGTTTGAGTTTTGCAGAATCCTAGTACCACTTTCAGTGTTGGTTTCTTTTTTTTTTTTCTATATATGTTTGGAAGAGGAACAGAGGCACTGACCAGTGCCAAGAATTTTTTTCCTTGAAAATATTCTTAATTGAAAAATAACTCTTATTTTTACTGTTGATGATGCAAATGTCCTCTATATCTTCAGTTACATCCAGATCTTTCTCACAGCTGCACAGAAATTGATAGGATCATTGCACAAACTGAAACCTATTGTGTCCACTAGAAGAATGCATCGTATGAAAAATTCATTTTTCTCATGAGAATCTAACAGGTGCAGGAAAGCATTAAAGAATATGCCACAGACACACAGCTCTAGACAAGACATGTGAGTCTTTACTGAGAGTATGGGAGTTAAATTTATAAATTCCCAAAGTAATCAGCAAAGCTCTTCAACAAGAAAAACATTTGAGAGTTTTCAGTGAAGACAGGAGTATAAAAAGTACCCAAAAGTTTGCAACACAAAAATTTATTATACAACAGAATTTAAGGAATGCAAATAAGAAAATGGGTTCAACCCACAATATAAGCACCTGGGAATGAGATAGTGAGAAGCAAACAGAAGTTATTGCAGTGTTAGGTAACAACAGTTGCAAAGGGAAAGACTACCCAGGAAAAGAAAATACCTTTGTACTCAGTCAAAAGAACTGAAATTAGAACTGGTATTATCAGGAGGAGTTATCCAGTACATGAAGATACTGAATCAAAAAAGGCTGTGGTCTGTTCCTGTTACTGCAAAATTCTTCACTGCATTTAGTTATCAAGCTGCCTGAATGCATTGTTTAAATATTTGCTTTCAGAAAGCAAAGACCTGAGGTTATTCCACTGGTCTCCACAACAGCCTCCAGACTATCAAGAAGTTCACAAATCTTATTTTTGTTTTGGGCAGTGAAAATCAGGACTTCACCTTCAGGTTGCAGGAGTGGGATCTGTCATCTCCTAAACTGAGAAATTAAGAATATAGGTTGCTTCAACTGTGATAGTTGTCTGGACTCCCTTTGTAGTCCCAGGAAGACAAAAATTATCACATCCAAAATAGGTCATAAACTGCATCATGCTTTCTTGGCATGGACTCTAAAGAGAGTTTATGGTAATCAGCCTGTGTGAGGGAACTGTTTTATCTAAGTTAGGTGGTGTCCTGGTTTTGACTGGAATAAAGTTAATTTTCTTCCTAGTAGCTAGAAAAGTGGTGTGTTTTGGATTTAGGATGAGACTAGTGTTGATAGCACACTGATGTTTTAGTTGTTGCTAAGCAATGCTTACAGTTTTCAGCTTCTCACACTGCCCTGCCTGCAAAGGCTGGGGTGCACAAGAAGCTGGGAGGGGACATAGCCAGGACAGCTGACCCAAAGGTGTATATTCCATACCATATGACATCATGCCCAGTATATAAACTGTGGGGTGTTGGTCAGGGCCCTGTGGCTCAGGGATTGTCTGGGCATTGGTCAGCAGGTGGTGAGCAATCATATTGTGCATCACCTTGGTTTATATGATCTGTTAGTATTGTTGTTATTATTATTCTTTTCTCTTCCTTTTCCATCCTATTAAACTGTCTTTGTCTCAACCCACAAGTTTTACTTCTTTTTCCTGATTCTCTCCCTGATCCCACTGCTGGGTGGGGAGTGAGCAAGCAGCTGTGTGGTGCTTAATGGCCAGCTGGGGTTAAACCATGACAGGTGAAATGAAACCCATGCCAGATTTCTACTTTAAGAGCTGAGATGCTTCCAAACTAAACCCAAGTTCCTTTACTGATGCCTTTTCCTCAAATAAAGAAATAAAAATTAGGAATGGTGACCTTATTGGGCATATTCACTGATAGGGTTGATTAAATAAATTGGGCAATAGCTACACAACTCTAAACAATTCTTGAAGTACCATATATACAACTGTGTTCCCATACCTCCACATTTTTATCCTCCTGATACATTTCTATGGGTGCTTTAAATGACGGACTGGGGGCAGCATCCTCTGAGAGGGAAACAGAGTCCAGTGGAGCACAAATGTAGAGGGAAGACCTTGGAGCTTCCTTCTGCTGTGGAGTTCATGCTTGTGACACTGTAACTTCTCTGCTTCCCACACTGTTCAGAAATCCTCACTGAGCACTTTCAGACAGGAGCTGGGGCAGGTACTCCTCTGAATGTAAAGGAGCTTCAAAGCATCAACAGAAAATGTGAAGATTAAATGACAGAAAGGAAGCTGGCTGACTGCAGGGCACCTTGCCAACAACTTACATGACTCAGAAAATCCATCTGACATACCTGCAATAACAAGTACACGATAATCCTTTTGACTCACAAGTGAATTTGTTTTCTGCATTTTGAATGAAAAAAAATGTTTCTCTCCCCCTGCATTTGTGTTCCTCCTAAGACTACGTAATATGATCCTGCTTGAGCAGAGATTCAATAATTGCTTGGCAAAAAAAGGACACGTTTATATCAAATCTTTAAGGATTTTCCCTTAAAATCTTACTAAACACCTCTGATAAAGTCTTTAATGCATTCACAGAATGTGAGAGATTCTGTACCTTTTAACTGGGGCAAAAGAGTAAGCACTGTGCAAGTTACCATTGCAGAGTATAAAACACATACTAAATATATTGAAATTGCACCGATAGCTAGATTTTAATGCTTTGTTTTGACCACATACAAAGTGAAGGGCCAGAAAAACTGAACATTCATGCTTCACTGCACTGTGTCTGACACCTGACCACACTGTTCAAAGGTAGTGTGATGTCTGTTCCTGTGAATGTCTGGAAATGAAGGGGAAGGCAGCACTTTTGCATAAAATACTTTGCTGTGGTGAGTTCAGATGCAGTTGGTGGTGAGGTTCTGGTGAGGAATTGAGAGTCTGTTCCAAATTAGAAAAACTTTGCTCCCCAGAAGATCCTATGGGAGCAGAGAGGAAGGATTGCAGATGGGCTCAGTGTGGCTATCCATGTGTAGATAATGAATGAGAAACCTGCACAGTTGTGTACATGGAAAGAAAAACATTTAAGTCTGTGATGAAAGGCCAGATGAAGAAGGAAAGTGTTATAATTCAACAGAATATAAAAGGCAGCAGTGGTCCATCCTTTCTTCTAAGGAGATAGGTTACTGTATCACTTCCCTGAAATCACATCAGGAATGATGAATTAGTTGGAAGGGAAAATTGGTGCCTGAGGCACTTCTGACTTCAGTGTTTCAAGTAGTCCATAATCCTTCGTAGCCGTCACCCAAACATGAAACCCTGTAATGAGCATAAGGAATTACTAAGGGCAAGAAGTGCTGTCCCTAGCTATTTCCTGAAATCCAAGCCTGAAAGAGAGTACCAGCTTTCAGGTGCATGCCAGACCCTTTGTATTCATTGCACCCTCAAAAGGGGGATGCCTCTGAGCTGGACTCGAGCCCAGCTAAAGAGATGGTTTTTGTTCTAAACTGCAAGCGAGCCTTGTGAAATTCTTCTCTGTTGAAGGTTTGTTTCATTCTGGGTTATATTATGAAAAATGTTTCATACCTGTTTTATATTCTTCTTGGATAAACAAACCTTGAAGAAAGCCTGAACAAACATCTTCTAACCTACACATGTAAAAGAGGGGAGGAAGAATCAAAAAAAGAGGTGAGACTATCTACCAAGACATGGGAGGCCACGCTGCAACATATGATTGAAATCTGCACCGATTTTGTTGCATAGAGAATGGAAAGAGTCAGCCAGCAGAGACAGGAGCAAGGAGAGGGAAGGGTGCTATATGCAAGAAGCATGCTTCAGTGCACCTGTGTCTGTCTTGTTCTGCACCACCTAACCTCAGCTTGCACTGGAAAACAGGAAAGCAAGACTCCCATTTTCACAGTTGCCAACTCAGAGGTGGCACTTGACTACGTCTATGTGGGAGATACCTATAGGAGTCAGCAGCCAGCATGCTTGGAAAGGTAAATTACGTCCATTAGTCCAACAAAATGATACCTTATGTTAAATATGAGTATTTAAACATCACGATCATCAGTGATATCATTACTTATTTGAATGGAAGATGGAGAGTTGCAGAACTGCACAGTTTACTGAGACATTAATTAGTGGCCTTTGGGAGGTGCTGCATCTTAGGTTTCTACTCTTAGTCAAAAAGGAGCCAAGGTCAAGAGCCCTTGGGCACAGTCAGTGAAAGCTGAGCTGATGGGATCCCAGAGAGCACACGTCATGCTCTAAACCTCTATAAAATCTGCTGTGAGCTGCTCTTATTTAGGTGCATGTTTAGGATTTATTTCAATAGGTGGAGCTTGGAAGGGCACAACAGCCTCCTCTCATCTGGTTCCTGGGACACCGCTGGGAACCATATAAGTTGTGTGGCAGCAAATGATGGCTGTAATCTGGCTACAAGCTACCAAGGCTGAATCTGGCTGAGAGTGGCACCCGTTGTGCCTCCAGGTTCATGGCTAGGATGGATTAAAGCATCATAAGAAACTGCAAGCTGGTCTGTCTCAGGTCAAGGAAGAAATTAGCAATGAGCCGTGGAAGGATATGCTTTCTGGGGCATGTAATTGAAGATCGCATAGCAAGAAATTGTGCGAACTATTGCGATCACTTCTGGAATATATCCCTGAATTTGGCTCTTTACATGCTTTACAAAGAAAAAAAGTTCAAGGTCTTTAGTAATAAAGCATTTGTCTATGAATATATAGTTGTAAGAAAAAAGTATCAGGAGGTACTACTAAAGCAGGAGATAGAGGACATCTTTTCTTTGCAGCTTTTAGCATCCTCATACTTAAATCTAATGGATAAATTTCTCCTTCTTAAGGCTTTTTATGGGACCTTTCTCTTCCTTTTAACCTTGAATACCAGTGCATTTTCAGCAGTGATAAAGTGGGCTGGCAGCAATTCTCAGTTCATTTTTTTATTATAAAATTTAAATTGCATATGATGAGCTCTTGTAAAAGAAAGCGAGACCTGAAAATATCCAGAAAGTCACAAAGTACCGCCAAAAAGACATTTGGGAAGGGGTGAGGCTGTTTAAACTTACATTCTTCCCACTCTGGGCCAGCTGTGTTTCTCTTCTTCTCTCACACCCATCTTGTAAGCAGATGGAGTATTTTGAAGTGTTAATATAATGGAAAATAAGCCAAAGTGGATTCTTAAAACAGCTCCTAATTTAGTGTAGTTTAGCTTAAAGCAGCCTGGCTATTCTCAGTAACTGTTGAGTAACATAGCCAGACTACGTGAGGAAAAAACCTAATTTGGCTTTTTTTCACTTTTAGAGTATTTTGGTGGTGAGTACTGAAGGTAGAGCTGGAAAAAGTGGGTAGAGGGTCCCTGCACCTGTGACTTGCTTTTTAGATCTAAATACATGCCAGTGGAAGTTTCATGGGAAATGAACTGGGGAAAAAAAGAAAGACAAAAACGAGGACAAAAGGAGGTTACAGCTTGACTTAGAGTTACTTAGTTCATGAGTTCACTGGTGAGTTTTTTAGACTCTTTCTCCCATTCCTTACATGGACAGAGATAATGAAGATTGGCTCTCCCTTTCCTTAAATACTGGTAAAGGAGCATGTGGTGACGGTGATGTTCTCACTGTATAGGGTGAGTTGGACAGGTTTTGTGGCACAGTGGTACACTTTCATGACACATATTTAAGATGGTGATAAGCAGAAACCTGTCAATGACACGTAAATGACTTGTTATACTTTATGAGCAGTGTCCTGTGACTATTCCCTGATCCAGAACGGAAAATTCTCCTTTCTGCTAGCCCAAGTGTATTTTTTGCTAATGACATTTACACTAGATATTATAAAGAAATTCTTTACAGCGAGAGTGGTGAGACACTGGAACAGGTTGACCTGGGAAGTTGTGGATGATCCGTCCCTGGTAGTGTTCAAGGCTGGGTGGGACAGGGCCTTGAGCAACCTGGTCTAGTGGGAGGTGTCCCTGCCCATGTCAGGGGGGTTGGAACTAGATGATCTTTAAGGTCCCTTCCAACCCAACCCATTCTATGATTCTGTGACATTGGGGATTGCACCCAGGGCATTCAGATTGGCAGCTATGCCAGACAAAAACAGAGCAAGTTTTGCTCAAGAGCATCCATTTTGTCTTTAATTAGGCATAGTGTTCTGACTCCCTGCTCATTCTGCTGTAAATCAGAAGTAACTGCATTTAAAAACCCTACACAAAAGACGATTCATTAGGAGCTTTTTCATATTTGTTGTGAATCCCACCAAAAAATGAATGAGAAAGTCAAACTCAGTCGTGCACAGAGCTACTCCACAGCAACCAAAAGGGTACTAAGTACTCAAGATACCACTTGCAAAGTGAAGCAGTGTCTCTGTGCTCTATTTGCAGTAAATTTAAAGGAAAACACTGCAAAAGGTGAATAACAGTTGCCTCAAAGAGACTGAAACCTTGGATGCACTTGTCTGGAGGTACTGCTTTCCTTCTCTGATTTAGGCAGAGGTTTCTGAACAGCTGTCAAGCGTTAGGGCTGAGCTGGTCACTAGATGCATGACAGATGATCTTTAACACCTCTCCCTTCCCAAGGGGGAAGAGAAAGGGGAAATAAGGGAAGGAAACGTATGGATTGGAAAAGAAAACTAAAGCAACTTCAGTGAAACAATAATAAAATGAAAATATAAAAATATATACAAAACCAATATGGAATACAAGCACCCCACTCCAAATGGCAATTACATCACCACTGATGCTGTGGGCAGGCACTGCAGAAGTTACTTGGAAGACACTGAGCTGAAAAGTAAAATCACTGAACAAAATGAGTTCTGTTCTAACTCAAACCAGGGCAACAGTGGAAATAAGTCCCTGAGATGTCCCCAAGTCTGTGCTTCAAGAAGGAGGTTTCAGTGCAGTGGGATGCCTTTAGGTGTTCATTAATTCTCCATCTACACTTCAAAGGTCCGAGGATTTCAATTTGGCACATTTGCAGAAGACCACATGTTCAGTTATCTGCATTATCTGATTGTTTTGAAGAAGGCTTCCCGGGAACATCTAAATTGGCTAAAGGTTTTCATCTGGCTGCAGGAGTATGGTTTAAAATGAAAACATCCAAATGCAATATGTTAAGACCCCAGGTACGGTATTGAACCATACAATAGCTTAGGTGAATAGCCCACTATCCAACCAAGATGCCAATGGCCAACTGCGATAGCAGGCACAGCAGAGAGAAATGTCCTGTCCTCCTTCCTATTACAGTGAGTTCATCCCTGACTTTGCTTCTGCTTTTGAGGTCATCTATTACCCCCCTGGAGAGAGGAAATAGTTTGACTGGATGTGAACATCTTGGTTGTCCTTGTTGTATGTAAATCCAGAACAACAAACCTATCTGTCATGCATGTATGTTATGCATGCTGTGTACATACACATGCACACGAAACTCCATACATGTACATGGAGTTTCATGGCTGATTCTGGTACTTGCAAGTCCAGTATTGGCTTTCTTAGCCAGGTCAATCTTAAAGCTTGGCTCCATATGCAGGTTCAAATTTAGAAAATTTAGAAAGATGTTAAAGGGATGTGATGAGAGAAATAAGGGAGTAAAAGGCAGGCAAAGGAGAAGTGTGAAGGTGGTGGGAAAGATGGAGGAAGTGACATAATCCAGGCTTGGTAAAAGAAACAATAAAAAACAGAGGGTAGAGAAAGGAAGGGAGTGATAAATGGGAAAGAGGCAGTAGCTGCAGCGAGGTAAAGACATAAGAGTATGTTTTACATGAGGCTGCAAAGCCAAGCTGAGGTGCTGCACAGATTGCAGATGTGCAGCTTACCCCAAGTGAAGCACATGCTCACAAGTTCAACCATGAGCACACCCGCAGCCAGCCACATATAGGCCTCTACACTCACGTTTTCCAGCAAAATAAAACTCGAGGTTCTCAGTTCAGATTAAGTTTTATATGCCATAAAGAAAAAATGCACAGAATTTTTTTTTTTTTTTTCTTTTGCATAGACTCAGTTTGGGTCATAGAGGAAAAGTTATTCAGTCTTTGATGAGGCCTTTTTTTCTTCCTGTCTCCAAAAGCATATTCACGTCTGTGTTCAAATGTGTGTTAGCTGGGGCAGTCACAGCCCCAGTGGAAGCTGTGCATTATGTCACGATAGACCTTGCCACTTCATGTGGAAGTGTGATACAGCCTCCTCTGAGACAGGAGCATCCAAGGTCTGGCTCCTACCAAGACTGATGATCAGCTCTATTGTGTGGGGCTGAATCCCACCAAGATGAGTCAGAATGAAAGGCTGTCATCTGCTGATTAGGAAGGACAGAGAATAAATTCATTTAATGCATCCTGTTGAGAAGGATACTGAGAAGGATCTCAGTACACAGCATCCAGTCCCTTCTGGAGAGCACTGCTCCATCTTCTGCACCAGCAGATACGCGTAATATTGTGGCAGTGTTTGAGGCAGCAAGCAGACAAATACGTTCCTGAAAAAATCTGAGACCAGGCCATTGCAGATCTGCTGTGTTTCTGTGTTCCAGCTGAGGCATACTGGGACTTACAGATCCCTTGGTCTCAAGTCTGGGAGGTTGTTGAGATTGGTTCTCTAGGACTAGAGCTGAAGGTAGTGGCTCTATTAAACAGTGATAATGTTCCACTTACTTAAAGAATTAAAAGTGATGAATTTTGATAATCCAAATCACAGGTTTCACCTTTTCTAAGAAACTGACCTTTCTCTCTTTCTCAAACCCAGAGGTTCTTTCTCCTTTCTCAAACTCAGAGGTCCATTCCCCTAGGACCTGTATTGGACATCTAGATGGCTCTCTATGTTGATGGAAATGGATCCTGTGAATGGTTTCACAAACTGTGTCAGTCATAGACCTGACCAAAGGAACAGCTTTCCTCATCCAAAGATGATCAAAATAGGTGGAAAACTATACCAGACCTTGCTACGAGACCTTCAAAAGGCCAAAGGAGTCCCTTTAGGACATCAGAGCAAACAACGGACACGACTCAAGCTTCATCTGTGCACTCACTGAGTACAATCCTTATTGATAAGCACTGGCCATTTGGGGCTGTACCTATACCTTCAGTGGTTACTGTGACATCATAGAGGTATCAAAGCTGGGAGGCATTTTGTAGATGATCTTTCAGATGCTGATATCCCCTTGCAGGAAATCATGAAATTACTGATGTTAGAAACTCTGGCTGTTGAACACGCACATGAACCAACAGAAAAAGCTTTTTTTTCTTCCATATATGATAACAGTTTTGATATATCAGATACAATGTTTCGTATCTGTCTCTGGAATTCTTCATGATGTATAATTTTCACAATCTCTGGCCTCCATTCTGATTCTCTTCTTTACTGGGACCTTTAGCTGAGAGGGAGAATAAAGAAAAGTGGGAATGAGATCCTTTGGGTGTTACTTACTAGAGCATGAGGAAGGGCAGGGTGACAGTGGCCCGTAATCATACTCAAAGAATAAGAATTTCTTCATCTTCATGTAAGAGAATAACAAGCATGGCCAGAAGGTGTGTATATGTGTAGATTACACATTTTGAAGAACATCAGTAGTATATGAGTCTATGCTTTCTCCCAGGATATGACAGAAAAGATGTAAACAGAAAATAGAAATATTCCAAATACATTGTACAGCCAAGTTACATGCAATGAGCATAGACTTTTCTTTAGAGAAATATATTCAGTGTGAGAGAAAAATAACTGAGGAGTGTTTTCATTCAGTGTGGGAAGTATGAGTTTTGAACACTCATCTTTCTCAAGAAGCTAGTTTGGAGATATTAAACGTACTTTTTGAGTGATTACTTGGTTTTGATTTTATAAATTACTCCGTAATAAGAACAAAGACTCTGGAAGATCTTTCTATATCTGCAGGCAAGTCTGATTGGGAGACTGAAAAAGAATGCTCTGCTCTCCTGGCCTAGAAGAACAAGTGAAATGCTGGTATGTGGACCACCTCTACACTCAAAAGTTACATCAGCTTAACTAAATCAGGAACGAATTGAAAAGGTTGAAAAGTAACTTTTATTTGCTTAATTTGCCTCGATTCCTCACTGATTACACTAACACTATGCAAGGGCTCCATACATTTAGTTACATAAGATTCTAAAGTGATCTGTTGAATCTGTGTGACCGCTGCATGCAGAGATGGCTATAAAGAGTTCTGGAGATGGAATAAGAAAGAGGCTAGGTTGCAGGATCTGTTAAATATAAAATAGGAGATGAGTGAGACATTTAATTGCTAGTTTTATGCACTGCGCAGACAGGAAACAATGCATTTTATTTATATGATTATATTAATTTTGGTTCAGAAGTTAATAGCATAATTCCCTTTGTGGGACCTGTCATGTATTGAAAATAAATCATCCCCCGTGGTGTAATACGAAAGGGGGACTGTGGGCTCAGGAGAGCCATTTCCCTGTCATTCGCAAATTTCATCCTTATGTCCACAGCACAACAGTTTTTTTCCTAGCTGTGGAGAATATTGTTGTCTTTGAAGAGCACCATAATTTTGTGATTACAAGCCCTGGTTTTACTTCTTGGAGAGGATTGTCTGTGAATATTTTCACGGCTGTATCCTTCTTCCTTGCAAACCACACCACACCATAAAAATACCTGAGAAGATGCCACACGAGACCTGTATACTAACCAAGCAAAACCTCGAGCTCATCCCACCAAAAGCCTTCGCTATGTTGTGCCAGTCCCTCAGTCCTACTTCAGTTTGGCATCTTTTACATCAAGAAGTGTGGATACAGCATTTTCCTCAGCCAAAGTGCTCTGCCCTGTGCACTCCCTATGCTCAGACTGGTGTTTAGGGGCAACTGGGAGATGCGGGTTCACTTCTACTTATGCCCAAGGGTAAATGGATATTAGTATGAAGCAGCCTCCCCCTGAACCCATCAGGACAAGATTACCAACAGCTGCCAGCACCCCAGCAGGACCAGCAGGCATCTGGGCACTGGCACTGTCCCAGTGGTGTAGTCTCAGCCTTGAGCAGTGGTGAGAGACAAGCAGAAGAGGCTTTATGAGTATTCATGGTAGATAAATGAATTCCTATCTGGACGGAGGTGGGAAAACACAGGAGCAGCAGTGTCCTGCTCAATAAGGAACATGGGACTTGAAACCAGAATATAAGAAACACCATATCACAGGCAACATCTGGTAATCCTAGCACCACAGCAGTGACAAAATATAGTAAGGAAAGTCTTTTGAGATCATTAAACAGTGACAAAGGGGGGTGTGTGTGTGTGTGTCTGTGTGTGTCTGTGTACACACACACTTGGCCATGCACTGTACACATGCCCAAACTGGGAAGTAAATAATTCCAGAAAGAATAGGAAATCAATTTCTAAAGCTATGAGCTGAGGGACCCACTGCTGCCTGCTACATAGCTGGGAGCAGAGATCTGGAAGCCAGGTGACCTGAGCTTATTTCTGCCTCTGCCACTAGCCTAGCCTGCACTGGCCTTCTCTGTGCCTCAGATGCCCATTTTTGACCTGAGGGTATTGACTGAAGGGCTGTCAGGTCTTAGAGTGAAAGGCACTGAATGTAAAACACTAACTGCTGATAAGGGTTACTGACAGCATGCTTTTTTTTTTATCATGGTGACTTTCTGAAGGCCGCACAGAAAGAAGCACCCAAAGTTTGTTGCTCTGTAAACTCTTCTCTTGCTCTTTCCAGATGGTTGGGCTGGCATCACCACTTAAAACCAAAGAGAACATTAGGGAAATGAAAGAGGAAGAGAAAGATATACAGAACAGCAATTAGAGAAGAGACAGCTAAAATGGGTTCATGATGGTAAGGATTCCTTCATGTTTGAGGAATGTGTCTAAGGTGAAGTTTTTTCTACTGTAAAGGCAATTTTATGTTAATAAATGGCCCCCCAAATTCTTTCCTCCTGAAGATAATGTGATGAAACAAGTAGATCTGCAATAGACCAGGAACAGCTGAGCAATTACAGATGGGTCTGCTGTGAGCAGAGGAAGCAAGAAAAGGTCAGCCTATATATGAAACTTTTGTGTTGCTGGTTCACACAGAGTTAAATCCTTGAACTGATATTTGTGCCTTTCGAAATCTCCCACGAAGTCTCCTGGGGGACATGTTAGTGAGAAATTTGCATCAGCTATGAGTAAACTGGTTTAAAACAATAATGAATTGAAACTATTATAAACCCTTGTGTGACTATTTTGCAGTTCATCAAAGCACATGGCCGTAAGGAATTTAATCCAAAGGTCTCTCCATACATGAGCGCATATGATTTGTCACTGATTCAGCTGAACATGAGGACATTCTTAATGTGCTTTAGAAATGAGTTACATTGATTTACTGCTTTAAGCTGAATTGATTATAAAAATATTAAAATTGCAAAGTCTGGCACGAAAAGTTAGAAAACACCCCAGTTAAGGTGCCCACTATAATAATCATATGCTGCAATATTTTATCATGAGATCACATCACCTTCTTTCCAAAGATGCCCCCCACTCAGAGCATGGTGTTCAGTTACTGACAAGTTTTTCAGTGTTTTGGTTTAGTCCTCATTGTTCAGTGTGTGGTCCCTGGCTCTGTATTACTGATCACTCTTCAGCCCCATGTCTGAAGGCAGAGCTTTTTATGCAACATGCTCCATGAACACATGAACGTGAAGACTTCACGGCCCCTTTCATGGCACACTGTCATCTTCAAAGCACAGTGCTCAGCTCTGTAGACCATGCTTTGCCTCTCATCTTTGGCGCATGGAGGGAGGAACGCACAGTTGCTAACCACCCCCCCAAAAAACCCAGCTGGAGTGATCTGACAGGCATTGCTCAAGATCTGGAGGCATTTAAGGAAAGATTGGATGTGGCGCTTAGTGACATGGTCTAGAGAGACCTTATTGTGGCCTTTCAGTACTTAAAGGG